>VZSE01003972.1:125630-230551 GCA_013398275.1 Promerops cafer | reverse complement strand
TTTTCGGGGGGGGTGGGTGGGGGAGGGAGGTTAACGTTGCAGGTCCCTAACGGAAAGATCCCACCAGCCAACCCAGCTCCGCCACTGCTGCATCCATCCATTCATTTTTATGGTCACTAACAGCCTATCCCGGTAGTGGAAGGTGCAGAGAAGTGGGAGGCAGGGAGATAGAGAGAGAGAGAGAGATCCGGACAGCGAGAATGGCCGAGAGAAAGAGAAACTGGAATAAAGAAGATGACCTGCCTGTGTATCTAGCTAGGCCGGGCACGACAGCCCAGACACCGCGACAGAAATACGGGGGAATGTTCGCCTCCGTGGAGGGGGCCTATGAGAACAAAACCATCGACTTCGACGCCTACAGCGTGGGGAAGAAGGGGGCCCGGACCCCGCGGAGCGGCAGCCGGCACGACATGCTGGACGGAGGGGACAACTACAGCGAGACCGCCAGCGACATCAGCGAGATCTCCGGCTCCGTCATCAGCTCCCCGGGAGACCGGGAGGACAAGACCCCGGGCGTGGAGATCAAATACCCCATGGGGAAGGAGCTGCTGCAGGGCCAGGACAATGGACAGGTGAGCGGGGCCCGGGCAGGGGGGAAGGGAGCCGCCGCCCCCGCTCGCTGGGCGAGCGGAGCCGAGCGTGCCGTGCCGTGCCGTGCCGTGCCGTGCCGTGCCGCAGAGCTCCGCTCGCCCGCGCAGGGGGCTGGGGGCCGCCTTCGCGGGGGAGTTTCGGCACGGCAGGTCGGGGAGGCGCGGTCCCCTCCTCCTGGGCACGCTGATGCTCTGGGAAGAGCCCGGCTGGCCCCCAAACTACCACACTTGGCTGAGCTTAGCGGGGGCGGGAGGGGGCGACCCCAGAAATCGTTTTCCTTTGTAAGTGATGGCGATGAGTTTTCTCCGTTTCCTTTCCTGCCCGTGCCGGGGGGCTGGAGGGCAGCTCGGGTCCCTCAGCGTCTCCCGGCCGTCCCCCGGAACAAAGCCGGGCCCGCTGCACTCCCGAGCTCGCCGGGGAAACTCCGCGGAGCCTGTCCCAGGCACAGCCCCAGGATCTGCCCCGGCCCCCCGCCCTGACTGTGCCCCTGCTCCCCCCGGCTCCCTCTGCGCCTGCATTGTCTCCCCGGCAGGGAGCGCGGAAGGCGGGAGGATCGGCCGAAACCTCTGCCCCGGGTTCCCCTTCCCTGGGTCTGCAGCCTGGACTCATTTTGTAGGCTCAAGAAGAAGTGAGCCGGTGGGCTGGCCGGCCCCTGACGGCTGTGCATCTCCATCTTAGCCCTGTCGGTGGCATGCAGGCTGGAGGCAGACCCGGGGGGCTGGCTCTCATGGGATCCCGGGCTGTCATTGATTTCCCCTTAGAAAGAAATGCGGCCTTGCAGTGATGCTTCTGCATGGATACACCCTGTTCCTGAGTACCCAGCCTGGAGCCTCTGTGGCTTGTCCGCACTCTGCTCTTTCCACAGGCTGAACTGAGAGTTTCCACTCTCTTCACCCCTCTTCAATTGGAGCATGAATGGGGTGCTGGTTTGCTCTGGCCTGGGGATTGCGTGCAGGTGCCACATGGCCTCCTGTGCAGCCCAGTGGGTGTCTGCTGTGGTGGGACCCTGGAGCGAGCAGGCAGGGCTTGGTGGGACACTGTGCCTGGGATGCTGCTGCTTTCTCTGCAACGACCCCAGGGTTGCCTTCAGAGGCTGCCAGCTGCAGTGCAGTCTTTTCTAGCTCACCTGAACTCCTGAGTTTTTTCAATCAGGACCCTGGGGCAGTGGGAGGGCACAGCACACCCTATCTTCTGGCATATCCATGGTGCTGCCCTCCCCATTTTCCCTGCTTCCTAGTTCAGCCTGGGACTCAGGGTAGTGAGCACACACTGCACACTACCTGTCTGGATCCCACTATGCTTGCAAAGTTGACCAAAGTGAGGTGAGGATGAGGTTAAGGGTAAAACAGGCAAGATTTGGCCGGTGGCTTAGAAGGGTGCACTGTAAGCAGCAGATTCATGTGACCTCTGTGCAGTGGCATCCAGAGTTTTTTACAAACGTCAAACAATGATTGCTGGGAAGATGTGTCAGGGATGTGGCCTGGGTGCTCAGTGTCTTGTATCTATGTGTGTATCACAGGGGTGGGTGTTCTAAGAGCCCCAGTGTGCGTCCTTGGGGGGATAACGGGCACAGCTTTGCAGTGCCTTTTACCCTAAAGCACCATGGGTGCAGGGAGGCATTCTATGAGACAGAGAAAAGACAGAAGGGTTTCAACTAGCCACTTTAGCTCTTCAGCAGCTGCTAATATAGCATCTACCTGGCCTGGCCTGGTTGTGTGAGGCCATGAGCTCCACGGGCACAGGACAGAGCAGGTGTCTGACAGTGGGGCGGTGACAAGGAGGGCAGAGCAGGACAGTACCGTTGGGGTCAGAGATGTTGCTGAGGACAGAGCAGGCAGTGCCACCATCACGGACAGAACAGGCAGGGCCATCAGGGGCAGTGCAAGGCAATGCCATCAGGATCAGTGCTATGGTGACAGCGCAGGGCAGTGACATCAGGGTCAGTGCCATGGGGACAGTGCCATGGGGACAGTGCCATGGGGACAGCACAGAGCGCTACCATCAGGCTTCATGCGGTGGGGACGGGGCAGGCAGTGCCACTGCCATGTGCAGCACAGCAGGACCCACCGCCGGGGTTATATCCCCCGTCCCCACCCTGCGGCAACCCACGCGTGGGATCCTGCCGGTGACCTCAGCGTGCGAGCGGGGCGACGGCGGCGCTGGCGGGGCGGCGTTTCCCAGCGCCGGTGCGGGAGGGAGGGAGGCTCCGGCTGGATTGATGGGCTGTGAAGGGGGGCCAGGCGGAGGGGTGGGGGACAGGAGGGAAGGAAACGCTTCCTGGGTTGCGCTGAGCGAATCCTGCTCCGACCTGCAGCCGGGAGGGCGCTGCTGCCGCCGGCAGAGGCAGCGCTCGCCGACCCCCCCGGGAGCCGCGTCCCTGTTTGATTGCAGCCGGAAAAAAAAAGGTGCCGGGTTTGCCGGGCTCCCCTTCCTCTGAGCGACGGAACTTCGCCCCCATTTCACCGCTCTGCAGGGTCGCCCCCGCCCCGCCCCATCACCCGACCGGGCTTCGCATTATTATTCGTCTCAGCACCGCCGGTGTTGTTCCGCTGGGCTCGGCTCGCTCCTCGGGTTCGTTGCGTGCTCCCGGCGCTAGGGAGAGCCGACATGTCTTACCAGGGCAAGAAGAGCATCCCCCACATAACGGTAAGCGGCCCCGGGCGCAGCGAGCGCTGCCCGCGCTCCTTTGTTNTTATTATTATTTTTTATTGTATTCTGCCTCCCCTTGCTCGCCTGCCGCCTAGCCGGGGCTCAGCGCTGTGTGCTCGCTCCAGCCCGGGGAGGGGAGGGAGGGCCGCCGGGGGGCTCGTCCCGGCGCTGTCGGGGCCGGGGCCGGGGGTACCGCCCTCCCGAGGAGCCGGGCCCGGGGAGGCTCGGCCGCCGGGCGAGGCAGAACAAAAGAGGGAGGGGACCACCGCAGCACAACGTGCCCCTGCCACCGCCCCCCGCAGCGGGCAGGGGCAGCGCAGCCTCGGCGGGGCAGCGGCGATGGGCCGGGGGGAGGCACAGGGTGCAGAGAAATGGGAGGTGGGCGAGCGTGGGCGTGGGGGGAAGCGTGGAAAATCAAAGAGCGCCATGATGCCCGCACCAACACCTCTGCGCGCTATTAATACATCAGGCGTTGTGGGAATCGGAAGTCAAAGAGTTAATCATAGCCATCCTCTTCCTATCGGTGCCTGTCTCCCGCTAGATGCTTTTGTACCCGAGCAGAGCTACAACAGGGTGTGCTTTCCATGCCAGAAAGAAAGGACCTGGGTCCTTTGATACAGTGTATGCTTTCCCTTAATACACACGATCTGGGGATATAGGGGCTGAGATAAAAAACAGGCAGAGCTGGCGGACAGGGGTGTGGTACGGGAAATCGCACCCGGAGCTCGCTCACACGGCAGAGGTTTCCCCCAGCACCGGTGTTGGTCTGCAGGTTGTTGCTTTCCTCTTGGGGGACCGGATCAGTGGATGATGGGGTCACTGCTGCTGTGGCACCTGGGGCAGAGCTGAGCGGGGAAGCGGGGTGAGCTCGAAGATCGCTTGGGTTCGTGGAGCTTTCCCTGGACAGCTGGCGCGGTGTGACGCGGGCAAGTTTCGGTGGCTGAAGGAGCGCGCTGCCTGGTGGGTGTGGCACCTTCCTGAGCAAACCCCGTGCTTAACGGCGGTAGTGGAGCCAGTGTTACAAAGCTTGTAAGCTCCTCGCGGTTTTCCCCATGTACAGTAAAAGCATCCTTCAGTCATAATATTTGATCGGGAGGGGAGCAACATCCTTCTAAAAACTGAGTTTCATGATACCAAAGTGCTGCATTTATGCAGGTTTCCACTATCAACAGGCAGCAGTGCCTGGTGGCCGAGGCTGAACCTGGGTGCTGCAGTGGCTTTTTGGGTGATGGTTCCTCTTGCCTTGTTCCTCAAAGCATTGTGTGACTTACAGTTACTCAGGGCATGTCTGGGCTGGGGGAGGCCCCGGATACCCTCTGGCTGAGTGTCAGGTGCTTTGTACATGGCTCAATCTTGATTTGAAGCTGGAGAGTAACAGCTAGTTCTTTGCTCTCCAGTTTGGAGTAAAATGAGAAACTGGAAGAATTATGAGTCTTTGCCTTAGAATCAACAGTTCCTTTTAATTTCATCACTTCTCACAGAATTTCTTCCTGTTCTGGGGAGAGGATTGCTGTGAAAAAGAAAGCCCAAACCTCAGCCTTTTCTCTTTGAAATGGGATGTGCTGAAGCTTCTATAAATGAATATTCAATAACATTACTGTTGAGTTTTGTGACCAAATCAAAGGCATAAATTAACATTAGTGAAGTTGGCAGGCATCAGGGCTGGACTATTTTTGTTTTTTTTTTTTACACTTCTGGCCCTTCTTCTCCAGCAAAAGCAAATCAGGCACTTTGTGTCAGACCTTGTACACACTGCCTGTCCCACAAGAACCCACAGGATCCATCTGTGTGTATCTTCTGAAGCCCCATTCCAGTGTGGCAAATTAGATGTTTAATCTGGCCACTAAGGAAATACATTGTAGCTTCAAGTCTTCTAGTATCTAAGGAAATGTGATGGTTCTATAGAAGTATGCAACAACAGTGATGATGAAACATTATTTATGTTAATAAATATGTCACTTGTTACTGTTCTTAGTATTTCCCCCACTCACATTCCTGCATTTTGGAGCTACATCAGCTCCTGGGTTCATTGGGGAAGTGAGAAACTAATTTCTGACTGTGTCCTGGGTGCTGATGCTTTGCTGAGGATTTTCTAGTACCAAGCCTGTGTTCCTTGCATGGGGCCAGGACCTGTCCTGAGCGCACAAGAACAGCACCCAGCAACAGCATCCAGCCACAGGCACTGCAGTCAGCAGTCAGTACCTGGCCAGAACTTCCCTTTGGGATCAGGTCTGCAGCATCAGGAACTGTGAAGGAAGAGGCAGCAGCTGGTTTCACCTCTGATCGGTGTGGAAGCAGATACCACTCTTGGGAAGACAGCCCTTTGGTATCCTGTCTGGGTTACTGCTCTTGGTGCACGTGGGCAGAACTTCCCCCTTGTGCTTAGTCTGACCGTGCCTCGCCTCCTTACTCCTTCAGACAGCTGGGCCTGACTGATAGCCCCTGCACCTCTTTTACCCAAAGCAGCTTTATTCCTGCATTCCCTTCTCCCCTGCTTGTGGTAAAGACACTGTTGCACGCAGTCCTCTTTGGCATTGGGCATCTCCCTGCCCTCATTTACCGATTGGCACATTTTTTTTCATTTCATCTGCCTTTTTTTCCCCTTTCCATTTCAGCTTGTGAAAGTTCATGCTTCTTGCATTTTATCTCATTTGTGGCTGTCCTGCTGCCTGTTATGCATCCCATGCAGCATCCAGGCTTGCTGTTAGTGGAGCACCAGCCCTGCACCAGTGTAAGGTGCCATTCTGTTGTCAGTCAGACAGGAGAAACTGGGCCCTTTTGTGTAACTACTGTGAGAGGGGAAGGACCTCTGTATTTGAAGCACAAGACCAGTCTGGGGCTGTAAAATAGAAATGCATTGAACCAGTAAGTGTAAGCACTTCAGTCATGTCTTCTGCACTGTGTTGAAGTCCTTAGCAGGTGGGTTTCAAACCACTGTTTCAGGAGTGTTAGCTGGTGATGGAGCAGGGTGTGCATAATGTAATGGTGGCCAAGAGTGCAGGAACACCTTTCCCAGCCTTTGTAGGATGGACAGCCACCACATTCATTACCGAGGTGTTTTTCTGCATGAGGTGGCAATCTTTTGTGCTTCGGTTGTGCAGGATGTTCTCATGCAGACCAGATTTTCCAGGATATACCCCACAGCCCATTGCTTTTATCATCACTATTATAGTCCTCTTGTGCAGTGCATTACAGGGAGTCAGTGGAGATGATGACATGGAAATACCTGTTACAATTTATTTTGGCTTCTGTGTTTTGGTAGCAGTTGGCAATTTCAAAGCAAGGCCTGAGCTTAGATGAACTCAAAATTGTAGCATGGTTAAAAAAGGCATGTGGCATGTTAAATGCCTGTGACAGGACGTGTTTGTTCCAGCAGCAACTGCACCCATTAAAACAATCTGTGTGAGCTCAGTGAAGAGGAGGTGTGAACACAATTCTACTGAGCAAAGGCAGAATAGCTAGTCACCAAAGCAAATGCAAGGAGGCATTTGGGAGAGGAAAATGGTGCCTGAATCCCTTGGGAAAAAAAGGGAATCATCTTTCTGGGTATGGTCCAAGGGTTGGCATATGAGTGGGGAAAGGCACTGCTAGTCCTGAGCTGACAGACTGTAAGGCACAGGGAGACAGAGAGCACAAAAAAGTGGTGTTACAGAGCAAGGATCTCACTACTGAGCATAACAAGAAAAGAGAAGATCTGGCATAACGTGAGAGAAAAAAAGCAGATGCAGAAAAATGGAGAGACTGAAGAAATTCAGAGGAGTGGTCACAGAGAGTAATTTTACTTGTTACCTCTAGAATTGGTATGAAGAGAGATGAGAAGCAAGTATGCTTCAGCTGAAGATGGCAGAATACTTTGAGAGAAAAAATACATTAATCTAGATTTCTGCTGTGTGACACACTGGTTCAGGATGGAAAGTTTCTGTTTGGTCTGAACAAAGTGCCGGGGTAATGTGTAGGGCTCTGGTGTGAGACAACCGCAGAGTGAGAGCTGCCAGCCAGTTCATTTTGGACACCCAGGGGGGACATATCCTACAGATGCAGGACGTGGTGAGTACCTGGAATGGTGGACTAAAGTCTTTGTCTAGGTTTGGATCTATTCTGTATATCCCCTATGTTTTTTTATCACCTGCCTTTGTTTGACATAGTATATGAAGCTACACTCAGTTTGCTCTGTCACTTGCCAGAAGTGTTTGAAAAGCCTGCTGAGTGCTGGGCATGGAAACACTGCCTCATGTTACTGTTCTGCTCTTGGTGGAAGATTTTGGCTGATTTAGACAGCACTTTTTGTCCTGTTTTAAAACTCCAAGGCCGGGGACTTCTGGATGCCTTCTTACTCTTGAACATTTGCTTACCCTCAAAATTACATGTTCCCCTGCGTGTCTGTTTAACAGACTTGTCCCCTCTCAGTGTACTCATCTGTCAGTGAAAATAGGTGAATTCACATTGTGTAGTGGACTGGAATTCAGCCTGGCAGCTCTGGGGATGCTTTAGCTGCTTCAGTATAAGATTTTTGACTTCCAACTACCATTTGCATGATTCTGTGACACATCTTTTCCTTTATTTTTTTCAGTAGGAGAAAAAGTGGCCACCTTTTCATATGTCAGTTCCACATGGTGACTTACATTACATTCAGAGTAGGTCCTTCTGGGGACATTTCTGTGGAGATTGAAACCTTTGGCAGAGAGATTGAAGAAAGGGTTTGGGGCAGTGATTCCTTTAACTGCCACAGCAAGTTCATCAGTCAGTGCCCTCAGCAGGGCATCAGTGTTTTCAGCAGCATAGCTGGAGAGCTGAGCAGTGCTGTGCTGGAAGCTTGGAAGGTTTGGAAAGGGGACAGTGGCTATCTGGGAAGACATCTGATGCAGTGAGGTGCTTGTCTGAATCTTCTTGCAAGTGCTGAGAGCAATCACTGCCAATAAACCACTTTTCTGATGAGAGATCAGGATCTGTTGTCTGCTTTTCTGCCATTTCTTTCAGAATCAAGAATTATTTTAATAGTAAAAGCGTGAGATTTCCATTTTCCTTTGAAGGAGCCAGCAGAGGCCACTGGCTTGTGAAGCACTTAGGAGTTAGTTCAGATAAACTTGAGTTTTGTACACATGAGAGAGATAAATGCTTTTGTATGTATGAGAAAGAAGGAATAGAGATGAGCAGCAAAATAATTTGCAGGTTTCTAATCTTGCTGCATGTACAGATGATAGCCTTGTCCCCTGAAGCAGAGATACTTTGGGATTATGTTTGCTTATCATAAGACAAAAGTTTTCATCTGTAGTACATGTCCTAATGAGTTTTAAGGTGTAAGGTATTGTTTATGTATAATAAATGTTCCTGCTGACTTCAGTGAAGTCTACACTCTGTAAAATCTCCTGTGTGTAATAGTAAGGACCCAGGTAGGTGCAGGTGGCTGTGTAGAGGAGTAGGCAGTGCTCAGAGTGAAGAGGCTGTGGAAGGAGAACCAGGGCTGATACCATGTGAGGTGAGGCAGCAAGCATCACACGTTGCTCTCACTGACAGAAAAAGTAGGTGTGTGATGCAGCACAAAGTATCTGAGTGCAAGCAATACACATGGTATCCACTGCATTTAGTTGATCATTAATTATCATTGCTAACATCATCTTAAACACATCTTCTACTATTCTGTTGCCCTTGCATCTTCCTGCTCTGTCAGAGAAGGGATTCCGTATGGTCTTAGTTGGATTTTAACTGTGATGGGTGCCAAGTCAGATATGTCCCAGTAACGTGATGCAGGTTTCTGATTAGAATTTAGATAAAACATAATCTTCAGTTCAGTGGCCCAGAGAAGTCAGGCATGTTGTAAATGACCGGAATTTTCTTCCCAAGTTTAAGCTTTCATATGAACGGCTTGCTGGCATTTTGAGATCCCCTTTAATTGACATAACCTGTGTGTAACCCAGGGATGGGTATAGCAGCATACGATGCGATGGTTTCTACCCTCCAGCCCCTACTTAGATGAAACCCCTGCTGATGCCAATGAATATTGTCATCAATGAGATGTTTGTTGTGCTTCTCTTCTAAAAGCAAAGCAAAGATGACATTTACACTGAAGAAATCCCCATGGAGTTGGTAGCTGTAGGAGTCGCCCCTTTAGAGTGGGTGATTAAGCAATGAAACTGCCAGCTGAATAGGAAGCCAGGTCTCGAAAGGGGAAACAAAAGAACATCAGATCTTTTAAATGAATAAAGATGCATGAATACATTGGCTACGGACCAAGGTACCGCATTACTAGAATCAGCATAATTGTTCCTAAATTAATTGCCATATAGTAGAGTGCATCTGTTAAGAAAGGAACCTTAAAAGCAGGATTCTCCATTAGTGGCCTCTCGGAAATGATGCCTCAAGGATGGAGTGTTTTACAAGGAATTCCCAGAGTTGATTCAGGGTTCACCCTAGCTAAAAGCCACTTCCTAAGGAGGGTAATCGAGATGTGAAATTCAAAAGGAGGGATACTGCTGATTAAAAGCAGATCTTCTATAAGCAGACAGTACTTCATGAAATCCCATTTACAGCTCTTTGATCCTTATGAAAGGATTTTAAGCAAACATTCCTCTTGGGAAGGATATCTTTCTTCTTTTGCCATTAAGTTTAAAAATGTTCCTTATTTGTAAGTACTTTGCTAAAAGTGAGGTAATTTCACTGTATTGTATCACAGCTGGGTCTAAATCTGACCAGCTCTGACAAAAGACAGCCAAATATATCCACACACACACAAAAAGGAAATCTCTTGTATATTGTGAGAAATAAGTCTTCAAGAAGGAACTCATGGAAGCACAGAGGAGCTCTGAGTGTCTCCTTTCACTGTTTGCCAGTGGGTCTTCATCCTTTGAGAAATGTCTTCCTCACAAATAGTCTTCTTGTGGAGATTTAGATAATCAAGGAGAACACAAATATCAGCCTGTGTTTCTTGTAGCTTCCCTCTGAACTGAATTCTGTGTCTTCTGTAACTCTCGGTGGACTCTTTAAAACCTTAGTAACAAAGAATTCTGCCTCTCAAATGCTAAAAAAAGTAATGTCTTGGCTGCAAGTGTGATAACATAGCTTGATGCCTTTTTATCTCTATTGCATTTGATCTGATGTCTTTTAAACCACATGCCTTTATAGACAGAGAACTGAAGTGCAGGTGGGTTTTCAATTTAAACTGTTGTCAAATGGCTATTTAGCATAAAATCCTTAGTCATCTTCAGGGCTCTTGACTAATCTGGGTTTTAGAGAAAACAACCATTGTTGCTCTGGAGATGTAAGGACAATGTTATATTCTAGTAAGTCCTTACAATTACACAGAGGGTGAAATCATTGCTGAGTGTTTCCTCGTCCTCTAGGCGTGGAAAATCTGGGTTTGAGTGTTGCAAAGACTTTTTTTGGTTGGCAAAAGCTTCAATGCAGCAATTGTAAAGGTCCAAACCAAGAATTAAGCAGCACAGCACTTAGAC
The DNA here is from genome assembly GCA_013398275.1 of Promerops cafer. NCBI lineage: Eukaryota > Metazoa > Chordata > Aves > Passeriformes > Nectariniidae > Promerops > Promerops cafer. The sequence continues at coordinate 219,863 of VZSE01003972.1, read as the reverse complement.
CTGTATGCTGGATATATTATCTGAAGTGAATTGTATATAAATGGTAAAGCAAACTGTAAATAGTTAAAAATATATGGTTTACTTGATTTAGAGATAAAGATGCAATAGGAAGATGTTCCATTTGTGGAAGAAAAGCAAAAATGTAATAGCATATATTGGAATTACAGTCTGGGCAGATGCTGCTATTTGATGAAAACCCTACTCTTGGAATCTCTTGGAATCTTTTTGTATGGCTAGAATACATAATGGCTTTTTTTTTTTTTTAACTCCATCTTGTATCACAGAAGTGTGGTTTTCTCTGAAAGGTTCCTGCAGATGCAGTGCATAGGTATTGATGCTGTAGAGAAGTGTGTGGTTTCTATAACTTGTGCTGCATTGTATTTTGACACGCTGCACCAATCTGACATAATGTTTAGTAAATCTTATGGCAGTTTTATTTTTTCTGTTACTGTGTTTTAGTAGTCCCAAGAAGCAGATTTGAGAACTGCATGTCTAAAAGTTATTTGAATTTTGTTGCGTATTTTTAGATACCTCTAGCTCGGAGGGGAGGGGGTGAATGGGAAAAGGCTAATTTTAAATTTCTTTGCAACTGTTCTTGCTCTAACATTTGGTTTGTAATTTCAAATAATCCAGAGCAAAGCAATTTTCCGCCCAAGGGAATTGGGTTTCATTTGTATTTGCATGGAGCCCTGCGCAGGACTGGGGACCATGGCAGGGCTCAGGCTCGTGGTCCTGAAGGTTGGTCAGATGCTGCTTCTCTCTGCTGGCCTTTTGCCATTGATGTGCATGAAAATGTGGACACGCTTCACAAGAGCTGAGCCAAGCTGATTCAAACCCCAGCAAAACAGGCAGTTTGTACAGAGTGTGCCAGTCACCAGCTTACAGATGTTTCGTGTTGCTCTTGCTGTAGTGGAAACAATAGTTGTGAGGGAGCGACAGCCGCCGCCTCCAGTCTGAGCAGCCAGCCCCTCCTCCTGCAGCAAACGAGCTGCGTTTGTGGCATCTCCTTCTGCTGCCATGAAAATTGCTGTCGTGTCACACACTAAGCTCTGCAGCTTTGCTGCCAGGTTAAGCAGGAGAAGCTAGACTGTGATTAGGAAAAGATCCCCAGGGAAGCAGTGTGCGGTTTGAAGGTGAAGGGCTGGGAGCCGTAGGACCGGCTGTATCATACGCAGCAGCGGGCTGAGCCGGGAGGTGCCGGAGCGCCTGTAAGATGGAGCTGCAGGGGAGACAGCAGATACGCGTCGTGGCTGAGCTGGTGCTGTGTCATGGCCAGGCACAGAACTCAGAGGCAAAGAGCATTGCAGCAATGCAGCTGCATCATTGCAATAGTGATGGGTGGAGAAGAAACAGCTTGGCTCCCACACCCTGCAGTGACTGCGGAGCATGGGTTTACAGTGTGCTTTCTGCAGCTTCCATGTCAATGAAAGCAGCGTTTTTACCCCTTGCATCTTGGCATCTCATGAACTGTTCAATGTAATACTCCCTCTCTGTTTTGTCATGTTCCTGCTGTCTGTCCTTGGCAGCCTGGAGGGAGGAGAGGGTCCTGGCAGCTTCTTTTGGCTTGCACTGGGAAGAGGTGGGCTGGCAGCTTCTAGTGGCAGGCAGTGCACTGAAGGCTTGGTATGGAGCCCTTGGAGCTCAGCACGAGGGGCACCAGTGCCTGAGGCACCTGTCAGCTGAATAGAAAAGTGGCAGCCACCCTAGAAAGGCTGACAGTGTTGACACCTCCTGAGCTGAGTGTTTGCCTTGTGAGAGCACCTGAGGGTCAGTGACTGGCTGAGGGTACCTCTGGGAGCTGGGTGTTCTTCCTCATGGAGATTACAGCTGGGAAGAAGAAGTACAGGCCAGCACTGCTGGGATTAGTTCTGGAACTTCAGGTCACTCCTCCCTTCCTTCATTGCTTTCCCCAGGGCACTGCAGAGTGTGTCTCTCTTCCAGCCTGAAACAGGGAGAAGAGGGCTCTGGTCCCTCGTTTACCTGGACATTTGTCACTTGGTAAGAAAATTGCAAGCACTCTGCCTGACATCACGCCCCTGGTAAATAATCAATGGCCCCTGGTCACGCACAGCCTTCTGCATGCCCAAGGAGGCTAACCCGCTTCACAGAGCCTGTGTGCACCCAGATTTCTGTCCAGGATTTCACTGCAGCAAGGACCAGTGACCTAAACCAGTGTGGGATCACCCAGGCTCCAGTGGCTGTCCTTGAAGCCTGTGCTTAGGCTGTGGCAGGGAATGTATACTCCATGTGGACCAACCATTTGTATGAAATCCTGTTTCATGAAGAACACAACAAATTTCTGGTCAATATTAATCTGTGCCTCATTTCTAGTAATTTATTTTTGTGTAATTTTCCCAGCCTATTAATGGGAGTGCATCTCTGTGATCTGTGCATACAGGCATTGAGTGCTGCTGCTTTGGCTAAGGACAAGGCAGCCTGGTCTGGAGCAGGGTGGTTGAGGCAGTGCTGGTTTGCTGGGCACAGTGTGCTGCTGAGGTGGCACAGGGCACCCAAACCTCACCTGGGCTGCTGGTGCCCATCGGCACCATCTGTCTCAAGGTGCTCTGCTTTGCAGCAATCTGTGATGTGTCCTACACTTGACACATCAAGCTGGTTGGGAGATGTTCCAGCAAAACTCTTTTTCTTCCGAATTTGCTGATATGCTGGAATGGAAGCATGCTAGAGATGCTTCCACAGCTCTCAGATTCTGATGAAAGCTGGGCAAGGCTCCACAGCACTGTCCCCAATGGCTTGGCAGTCTACCTGGGATTGTGTTGTTTTTTGGCAGGCTAGTCTTCCATGACTTCCTATACCCAGCTGGGGGAACCTTAGCCTCCGGTACAGGACTGCTCTTGCAACAATTCTGAATTGTTTATATTTTCTTCCAAGGTGTAAAGAATTTAAATTTTGAAAGTCTCCATGAAGTGCAGGTTTTATCCTCTACCAGAATTTCTTACACCCTCCAAAATTCTGAACAAGCATGGCTTTTGTAGGTGAATGTTCAGTAATCCTTTATAGACTGAGGCCTAATTTAATGGCTGGCTCCATAACTGAGTTCTTTCTTAAGACTGCATTTGTATCTTTTTCAGATTAGCTTATTCTAATACCTAATTTTGTTACTTACATATGTATATTTATATGTAAAAACATATAAAATTCTTCTCCTGCTTAACCTGACAGTTATTTTTCTGGAGGTGAGCTTCAGCTTTTAGTCTGTTTTATTTTCCTTGCCTGTTACATTTGTTTCTACTTATTATTCATCTTCTCCTGTCTTATAAGAAATGTAGAACTTCTTGATGAGGGTGCAGATTTTTTGACTGTAGCAGTGACAGATGCAGTCCTGTGGGAACACTGTCTGCCTGTATCAGTAAGCTCGTGCCTCTTGTAATTGGACAGTATTAATGTTTAGGAAGGCAATTGAATGAGCTTAAAAAGAGCTCACAAGATGGTGGTCCCTGCAGGCCAGCAGGCAGTGTAGTAAATCATCATAGTGAGGAGGTGCAACTGCCAGCACGTGGAAAAATAACTTATTACTATTCCAGCTGCTGATTCACAACTCCTGCTGCAATTATAAGTGACAGTAAAGAGGCTGGGGAGAAAACAGGGAGCCTGCTCTGGCAAATTCCTGATGGAGGATTTGCATTCATCTCTGTTCTCTAACGAGAGGGTAACACTCTCTGAGGCAGGTCCTGGGGACATATGTCATCATAGTTCTGTGCCTTGGTTCCCCCCCCGACGTCATGAAGCTGCTGCAGCACGTGGTGAAGAGCTTCAGACCTGCTGTGTACATACTCTTTTGTTGTGCACTGTATTTAAAATGTCTTTTCCCCCTCTTCTTTCTCCCTTAAAAATGTCTGTTTCTCCCTTTTTCCTTTTTCTATAATGATACAGAGGGCTATAAAGGCTTTGAACCTGCAAAATTGTTCAAGTACAAGCTGAAAAGTAAATGTGCATTGTATAACAGAGGTTACATTGTAACACCCCTGGCTCTGCCTTAGTGCTTTTTAATGAACAGTTTTTTTAGAAATTTATTGGTTTTGTTGTCCCGGTATTGTAGAGTAAGAATATATCAACTTGTTTGTTTTCTAAACTGGGAACTCAGGACATTCATAGTTTATGTGCCTGAGTCATGCTGTAATTAAAGCAGGAATTGAATCTGGACTGAGTAGTATAGAACATGGACAAACTGGAGATTCTGAGTTACTGTCTGGTGAGCCAAGGAAATAATTTATAATAAATGGCTATTTTTATGTATGAATGGGAAAAAATGGTTCTGACTGTTTTAAGAGTTTTCCAGCATTCACAGTCACTTGGCAGAATTCTTTCCAAAAGTGTTATGTACTTGTCATGGTTTAACCCCAGCTGGCAACTCAGCCCCACACAATCTCTTGCTTAATTCTCCTCCACTCCACCGTGGGATGGGGGAAAGAATTGGAAGGGTAAAAGTGAAAAAATTCCTGGCTTGAGATGAAAACACTTTGATAATTGAAATAATCATAATAATAGTAATGATAATAATGCAATTGGTAAGAAAATAAAAAAGAGTGATTAATAAAACCAAAGAAGGACAAGTGATGCACAATACAGTTGGTTACCACCCACCTATTGATGGCCAGCCAGTCCCTAAGCAGTGCTCCCCCGATCAATCTCCCCCTGAGTTTTATTGCTGAGCATGATGCCATATGGTGTGGAATATTCCTTGGGTCAGTTGGGGTCAGCTGTCCCAGCTATCCCCCCTCCCAGTTCCTTGTGCTCACCCAGCCTCTTTCCTGGTGATGAGCAGAAGAGACATTCACTCTCCAAGCTCTGTGCAGCAATAGCTAAAACATCCTTTTGTTATCAGCACTGTTTCCAGCACAAATCCAAAACAGCCCCATACAAGTTGCTGTGAGGAAGATCAACTACCCTAGCTAAAGTCAGACAAGCACAGAGGTTATGGACTTGTCCTGTCTTTGGGTAGGTGGTAGGGGGCTGGCATTTCCAGTATGACTTCTTCAATGAGAGAGTTTAAATACTGGTTCTCTGGAGTATGCACTGGTAAAATTTGCTTTCTATAAAATGTAGTTTTTGAGAACAGAATATAACCATTTAAATAGAGAAGAATATAAGCAGACAATTGTTGTGAACAGTAACCCTTGTAGACTTGATATTTTAAACAGTCCTTCTTAGGGGAAAAAAAAAAAGTTTGCTTCCTGACACTTTAGAAAATATCAGGAGGTGGAGGCTCTTTGTGCTGTTTGTATGGTATTTCAGGTGAACCAAACTTAGGAGGCTGCCTTCTGTTCTCGTTCATGGAGTGAGTGAGTTATGACATGGGCAGTCTCAGCACAGAGTGCCCCCAGTTCATCAACAGCCTTTGACCTGCAGAAATCACAAATTGATTACAATTAATTCTTCGTGCCCACTCGAAACTCTGTGTTCAGCTGTGGGTCTGTGCCACAGGACAGGAGACACGAGCTGTGGGCCATGTCCCTTGGCTGCTGCGCGGGAGTTGCTCCTGGTGGGCTGATGTTAAAGGAGCTTTCCTGATGAGGAATTTCTAAGTGCCAGGGCTAAGCAGCCTCTTATGACCTTGTCCCTCTCCATTCAAAGCTGTGTTACTTTTCCAGAGGTGCCAAGTGTGCTCAGCTTGGCCATCCCAGTGTTGGGCAGTTTCTTATGGGGGCTTCTCTCTCCCTTTTGGCCCTTGTGCAATGAGGTGGTGGAAGGGGGGTGTAGTGGCATTTCAAGTTTCTGTGAGCAGTGATTTCTGCTTCGAGCAAAATGAACTGTGGTAGTGTTCCAAAAGTCAGGAATAAACAGTCAGTGAAACTATCCTGTCTACTGTCTGTGTACCCACGTGAACCTACCTTTATATAGAGTAGTGTTTGATATTAATGGCTTTCTTTATAATATTAGCATATTTGTTATCATAAATACATTGTTATGTTTATTTATTTTGACAAACCCACATTTTCCCTTTTTTTCCCTCCAGAGTGACCGGCTGCTCATTAAAGGTGGAAGAATTATCAATGATGACCACTCCTTCTATGCAGACCTGTACCTTGAAGATGGACTTATAAAGTTGGTTTTATAAAATATTGCTTTTTTTGCATGCGTGTTAGCATAGACTACTGTGATTTCTTGATAGTGCTGACCTGAAATCTTTTGTGGACAGAATCTCAGTTACCTCTAAAAGTGAGATTGTAGTTGAGGAGTGTTTAATTATTAAATTCTGCCATTTTATCTTCACTAAGATGAGATAAGTAGAAAATTTCTTTGCGGTAAATTGAAGATACTTGCTTTTCAAACAGTTCAATCACAGTTTCTTCTGAAATAGTTAAGGCAAGTAGGGACTCTCAAGAAAAGAAGTAATGGTAAGGACAGTGGAAATCTTTTGACTCCATGAATTGCAGAAGGCTCTCTACAGCTTTTTTCCCTGTACCTAGTCAGTGCAATTGCAGCCATGCTCTTAAGGATTGTAGGGCACAGAAATCTCCAGTATGCTCCATGTTGCATGGTGCAAATGAGGACCTGCTACTTCTCAGTTGTCTCTTGGTTAATGCTGAACCACGGCATGTTCTGTTCCTATAATGTTGTTATGCATTGTCACACAATTAGAAAGTCAGTCCTGATTTCTCAGACTATAAAATACAGGAACTGTGAAAGTATTTGTTAGGTGAAAAACTTGAAATATGTGTTACTGATAGCCTGGGAAACTGTAACAGAGATGTCCATGTGCTCTGCTGGTCCTGCCTTGGCTTAATGGAGATGAGGGTCTCTAAGGTTTGCAAAATTATGTGGTGTGTATGAGCACTCTGATGTACACAAGGATCAAAGCCTTTTTCATGACTGCTAAACATTTTCACTAGTGACCTAAGAAGCTTGGTCTCCAGAGGCTACAATTTGATGCACAGAAATATAATTATGGTTATCTGGTAAATAATTAATTGCCTACTTGTTTTCAGAGCTCCTTAAAAATATAACATCAGATTAAAAGTCAAATTCTTTATATATCTGTGACTGCTTAACTTATTATGATTCAGGTTATTATAACAAAAAAAATCTGAATACTTTAATTCATGGACTGTGCAGTTTTCTTTTTAGTACTTCACTCTGCCTTTCCATTTGTAGTGTTAATTGCATTGCAGAAGTGGCAAAAGTGGACAGGACACAAAATTTTGAACATGTATCTATTTTTAAAGCAGCAGTTAACCAAGTTGTGCTCTCTTTGATGGGTGTTGTTTTTGAGTTTTTCTGTGGTTTTGTTAGTTTAGATGGAAATCTTCCATTAACACTTGTAAGCATCAGAACTATTTAAACAACTAAATGCATGAGATGCCGAGAGCCTGAAACTGCTGTGAGTTTTTGGCTTTGATTCCAGAAATACAATGGTAGTTAGTAGGCAGGTTAGCAATGCCAAGCTTTCACCTGCCCTTGTCAAGTACATAGACTCCCTCTGAAATCCATGTGTGGATCTGTACCTCCAGGAGGTATCTCAGCTGCCCAAGCTAATTAGGATTAATAATGAATGGACAGGCAAGATCTTAATTTTTAAGAGGCATTTATCTTTGCCCAAGGAGTCGAGTTCTCTACTAAGCACCCTGAGTTATGCCTGGCTCCCTAGATTTAGATGACCCAAGATTTTTCTTTGTAAACTGGGAAAGAAGTCCTACTCTGAAAAATAATTTGTGAGGGCAGCCTGCTGTGAGAAGGAGTTGGATCCTTACTGTATTCAGATGATAAACTGTGCCACCTAAGAAAGGTCTGGGTTTGTTTTGATCTCTAAGTTTCTTCAGGTGGAACTGCCCATTGTGTTTGAGTATTTAACGTAATTGTTAAATGTGGCTCAAGCTTGTTTGTAGCTGGACCTTGGAACTCAGTCATCCACATTTCAGTTGATGCTATAACTTTGCAGCTGCAGATCCTGCTGATAATACAGAATTCTAATACAGAATGGAGCAGACACCAAACCACTCAGCCCAGAACAGGCAATAGTGTCCTGGTTTTACTGGGCTATAAAAGATCTGCATTATTTTTCTCACTCTGAAATGAAAACTGATTGGAAAAGAGAGGGTTGGGTTTCTCTTGCAGCCTAATTAAAAGATTTGGGTCTTTTAATGCTTTTAATGCAGAGAGGAAGGCAGATGTAACCTTGAGTGTGTTTGAAGATCAGCTATAGTTTGGAGGATGGTCGGTGTTTCTTCCTGCCAATCAGTGCTCAAACTGGCTCCCTAGGTATGACGAGCAGCAGTGCATGTGGATTTTTCCTACCTGAAACTTAAGCCCTGCACACTCAGATGGCAGCTGAGAGGCAGTTCTCCAGTATCTAAATAGTATTTTAAATATTTGGTAATTTAAATTGGCATATAAATAATATATTTTGCCTACGTCTCTCCTGCCTCTGTTATCACGTGAGGAAGTGAACTCTGTGCCAAGTGACAGATCATGGTCTGGTGCTTTCTGTACTCTGCTCCATCCCTGCCAGGGGGAAGGGTTGGGTCTCTCCGGGCTGGAGGAATGAACAAGTGGCAGAGTGAGGGACTGGGGACATGGTCTCCAGAGCTGGGCAAGTGATGAGTCAAGTTAGGGGGAACCTCAGATGCCTAAAAGAGGTCTGGGCTTAATAACCGCAGAAGCACCACCATGGAGTTCTGGGGGAGGTTTTCAGCTTCCTTGGATGAAGCTTAGGAAGAGCTGAAGCCTGGTGTTTCTGTTGTGCTTTAATCAGCTCATGGACAACACAATTTACCAACTTGTTCGACTGAAAATGGCAGACAGCATCAGCTTTCTGTGGGTCTGAGTTTTCTGGTTGCTGACATATGAGGAAACCAGCTCAATTATTTGTACAGTGTCTAGAATACAGTTACCTGCACTGTTGTATTTTTTCACCCACAAGTAATAGAACTCCATTCTTACTCACATACACTTTGCATTAATGAGTGAGCAATTCAGGAATCCTGTCACATTATCTCCTACTCTCTGTTCTACTTGGAAAGAATAAAGATAACCTTGAGCACCAGTGAAGATCAGACTTCTCCCAGCCTTAATCTTGATGCCAGGGCAAGAGATGAGACAGGTTTCTGACAGGTAGTAGTGCAGCATCATCCGCAAAGGCTGTTTGGTCCCATGTCACTTCAGCATGGATGGTTTCAGCTGAATGAGATGTTACTCAGCCATACACTGAAAATAATGAGCATTGAGTCATCAAAAAACTTCATTATATAGTTAGCACACTTTCACTTTGTTAGGACATGTGTCTTCTTGAAGAGGAAACTGGTACATACTGATTGTGGAAGAAAAATAAATTGCTTTTTTTGTGAAGGTTTTCATTAATATTATTCTCAGAAGGTTTGTTAGTCCTTTAAAGTGCAGGTACTCCTTGGACATACTCAAAGGAGATGGGTTGTAGTTAATTTTTTTCCCCAGTTCAATTTCTTAGCCACATAAATGCTCTACAAAGGTGAAGGATTGTTCTGATTAAAATCTTGGGGATAGATTTGACTAACGAAAATTAGTGCAACACCATTACTACACATGGGGCCTACCTAACTTTATGCAGGCATTGAATCTGCTCATGGGTGCAATGCCTTATGATATGCCTTTGTGAGGCACATTTTAAAACAGAGGAGCTGCTGGCAACTTTTGTTTGTGCAATTGGATGTGCTGGGCAGCTGCTGGTTTTTCATCCAGGTCAGTTCCCTGTTTGTCAGGGTGTTGTTCACCCTGCGCAGCTGCACACAGGTTGTGACAGGCTGCCAGTGCTGCACATGTTGATGCCTGTTAGGTGCCAGACGTGGAGGTGCCAGCTCTCATGAGCAAGCTCTCCTGGATTTGTTCAGTGCTGGGCAGCTGTGACCCCGTCCTGGGATGCCTACGAGGAGTTTGCCCATGGAATGGCTGTGCTTCCAGCCAGAGCCCAGGGACTGGGGGAGACGAGTTGCTGGAGGTGACATTTTTGCATAGCATATGAGATAAATTCTTGACTTCTTGGGGCTATTTATTAACTCAGTCAGTTTGGCCAGATTCCAGTGTGAATAATTATCCCTGTTTTTTTTTTATTTTTCCCACTGGTTTTAATGAACAGTTATATTCACATCTGGTTCTACTTTATCACAGTCAGCTGTTAATCAGTGTTTTGAACTGTAGGTGGGAGTTGCATTTTAATATGGGGAAACAGATTCAGTAGCTCAGATGTCTGGGGTATTTATTTAGCTGTGGATAGATGTTATTTTATCCATACAAAAGAAAATTAGGACAAGGACTGTGTCTGTAATATGAAATAAAATAAGTGAACTTTAACTACCTTACAGTTGCCTCTAAGTCCAAATATATTGTGGTGTAACAGTGCAGAGACATGGCTTCCACACAGACCCATACCTTTCTTGTTTGGCACCATGCAAAGTAGACAATAAATTGTAGTGTGGTTTTAGAAGTTAAAATTTAATTTATTTGTAGTTGAGTCCATGAATGATAAAAGTATTTTGATCATAAGAATCTGGAGTTTGATATTGGTATGGGGGACAGATTAATATTTTTAATAGTGAAATAAATATCCTGCTTTGAAGACTTGAAGGGAAAAAGATAGCAACAGCTAATTATAATTTTTCCACACAGTTATGCAGAATGTTTCACTGACTTTTAACTTCAAGAGGAGGGTGAAGAATATGGGACATGGTAGATTAAACGTGTTTAGGTCTCTTAGATATGTATTTCTGTATCTTAGGTTATTTAGATTTCTTTTTAAGGATAAATTTGCATTGCGTGATGACAAAGCAATTACAACATTTTCTGATATGCCTTTTGCTTCTGCCATATATTTACAATTCCAGCTTGCTCCCATATTTGATCTATGTTTTCCTATTTTCATTTAAGAACTTAATATACAAAACTGGAGCCCCCAAGAGAGCATTAAGTGTACATAATTTAATTGTTTAAAGATAGAAATCATATTAAAAATAATCAATTTTTAATGCTGGTGCATTTACAGCTCCTTTATTGGCCACTAGAGCCATGCAAAGCAAACAGAGCTCATGGCTCAGCAAGGCAGCTCTGCTCTGCTTTGTTCTGCTGTGCTGGGCAGGACAGAGGGAGCATGTGCTTGAGCTTCACCTTGCCCTTGGGGACCCACCTCCTTTGGTATGGGCCCAGCCTCCCTCTCCCCTGCACGCCTCAAATAGCTTTGTCCTCTGTGCTTGTTCAAATAAAGTAATTCTGGCTTTCCTTGCTGTCCAGGCAAATAGGAGAGAATCTGATTGTCCCTGGAGGAGTCAAGACCATAGAGGCTAATGGGCGCATGGTTATTCCTGGGGGAATAGATGTCAACACTTATCTACAAAAGCCCTACCAAGGGATGACTGCTGTTGATGACTTCTATCAAGGCACAAAAGCAGCACTAGCAGGGGGCACCACCATGATCAGTGAGTACCAGCAGAGTTATCTCTTCCCATGCCAGGCTGAAGCCTGTGTAGCGTGTGGGGATACCTACCAGAGGCTTCATTCCGATTTTCTGAGATCTTCTGCAATGAATCTTCAAATTTCTGGGCACTGTGTTTGAGATCTATTCATCATTGTTAACCAGGGTTGGCCTGAAAATCAGCCTACCCTCAGAAAGAAATACCAGCATGCGGAATTGTCTTTTGAAATTTCCTCTGAAATACAGAACAAGCACTGAGGGATAATGTACGTATTCCTGGGATTTTTGGAAAGCAGTGTAGGTAGCGCTGTAAGTGTATGGCACAGAGAATCTGACAAAGATCTGCTGTTCCCACCTACTGCCATTTCAAGAGCTTTGGAAATGACAAGATATGCTTATTTATGAACTTGGATTTGGCAGCAGGAATTGTGGAAGACCTTAACAGAGATGTCCCAGAGGATTATCTTTGTTGGTGAAAGAAAGAAGTGTTTGTAGTTTTTAAAGACGACTCTTCTGTCCACAGATGGTGGAACAAGATTTATCTCTTTCCTTCTGGCTGTGTCTTGACTTTGGTTAGATGTTGTGAGGCAATTGTTCAGGTACCATAAATTGTCTTAGCTTCCTTGTGGAGAGGAGCTTCCCAGTGGGGTTTTACTCCTGCTGAATTGGGATGTGGATTTTTTTTTTTTTTGGTGCTATCTGTTACCCATGTTCAGCAGCAGGCATCAGCTGAAAGACTCTTAAGCCACAAAATGCACTGCTGTTCATTCCTTTTGTTAATAGATTTTTTCAGTCTGTGTTCTTCAGTTGAATATTCCTGTGCAGAGTTAGGCTTGCAAATGGCACTGGTAGGCCCATCTTGATTTGTTTCCATACTAACTAGCAGAGAGGAGTACCTGTGCATAAGTCATGTCTTTATGTTAGTGTATGGTGTAGCACCATTAGAGGCAGAAAGCCTTAAGACAGGGGAGAGGCAGGGCATTCAGTGGACTGTAGTGTGACTGAGTGTTGGTGCTCAGTCACCCCCGTTCAAAGCTTTGGCTGTATTCCCAGCTTTGGCTGCTGAGAAAACATTGAACATCTGCACTGATGTATTGGTAGGGCAGAGTGGGCCAGTTCAGTGACTATGAGGCACTGGTTAATTATTGTGCTTACTGTGAAATACATAGAAATGGACACATCAGACAAGAAACACAGTGAAGTCCAGAACCTATGGTCTGTTACAATACAGTAAGGGGAAAGACAAATGTTTCCTAAACTCTGAGGTGTTTGGCTCCCCCTTTGTGTGTCTATTGATGCTCACCAAGCAGGTTGCCAGACTCATCTTTAGTATAGACTGTTCACAAAGTCTGCTGCATGTGGGGCAGCAGGACCTGGCTGACACCCCAGAGTTACAGTCAGCACACAGACTGCCTCCAAGGCTGCTGTTTTACTGAGATGCTGAAAGACTGCTCACTTTGGGGAAATCTGGACAGTGTGCATACTGTCCTGCTAAGATACACTCAATCTCTTTTTCAGTTGATCATGTGCTTCCAGAACCTGGATCAAGTTTACTGACCTCCTTTGAGAAGTGGCATGAGGCAGCTGATACCAAATCCTGTTGTGATTACGCTCTTCATGTGGACATCACCAGCTGGTATGATGGGATTCGAGAAGAGCTGGAAGTACTTGTGCAAGACAAAGGTTAGTGAGTGAAATGTTGTAGTATTTTTTGGTTTTATTGAAATGTCATATGGAGGTGAAATTTTGAAGTATTTTAACAAATGCATAGACACTGGCTGTGCTGTCCAATGTTCTTCACTACCTTGAACTTGTATTTTCACTTGCTGTTGTGTAAAATGGACCTAAAACTTTGTGTGTATATGTGACTTTGTCCAGCATAGGCATGGAAGAGTAAGATGCTTACGTTGTCATAAAAGAATGTATCACTTTATCCTTGCTTGTATATGTGGAAATAGGCTCAGATATTGCATAGGTAGGTTTTTTTTGAAGGTAAAACTCAAAGATTAGTATTTAGGATGATCAGCCCAGTCACCTTAGATCCTCTATTTAATGAATGAAGAAAAGGAAACATTTCAAAGTAGTGGTTAGGTTTTAACTACACTGAAAGCTTTGATTCAGCTGCCTCAAATTAAATTCAAATATGAAGAGCACATAGGGCTGTGAAAATGTCACTACAGGCTAGATCTCATTTCTCAGCAATGACTTGGAATAACTTACTTGCTGAGACTTGATTTTGTAAGTAAAACAGGCCTGTATTTTAAAAGCAGATTCCTGTAATTAGAAAAAGAGATGCTAAAGTTAGGTACCTAATATTGAAAAAATGCCCTGATTTTCTCAAGTGCTTCTCTCTGCTGTCTTTCCCTGAAGTTACTAGAAGATGCCATGTTTCAACACTTGCAAAAAAAAAAAGGTCACTTATTTAGTAATCTAAGATACTTCTCTGGGTTTGCCTGTGTTCAGTTAACAGGCCTACTATCATGTGAGATGCTATAGCTTACCCTACCTGGACTCCATCTACCAATTCAGAATAGCACAGATGAAACCTCTCCTAAATGCATTTCCACACATGCAGGCTCAGTGTGGCAGTCTCATATATGGAGGGCATCTTTGTGGCACCAGATACCTCTGTGTGGGCAATGGGTTCTAGCCTTTAGAAGAACCTAGCTTAGATCTTGTTTGTTGAAATTGTGCCTGACAGCATGTATTTTCTTTGCAGAATCATATATTTTCACGTATTTTTAATTTTCTACTTTTCTTGAAAATGTATGGATATTAATTAGGGAATATTTTCTGAAATGGCATGTGGTTTCCATGGGCAAATCAGAATGACTCTTCTGTTGGGAAACCTAAGTGATATGTTTGTGCAGCATCCTTTATAATGTGTAGAGCTAGTGTTGACTTAGATGTGAAGGGTTCTCTTTATAGAGAAAGGTACTATCAAAGTAGGAAAAAAAATCAAAATGCTATTTTTGAGTGAACAGTTGTTTACTGAGAGGCCATGGAGGTGCAGTCACGTGGGGGAGTTTATTCCATGTCACAGGATGCTAACAGTACATGTGCTGTATGACCAGATTTTAGGCAACAAAACACTTCCATCAGCAAGACTGCACATAATTAGAGAAACTGCAGCTGGTCTTACATAGGTCTCTAGTATAGGTGATTTTTACAAGGTGATGACATCTGTCAACACAGGTTGTGCTAAATCAGTGCTGTTTCCCTGCTGTCAGCATTAACATGAATCTGCTGCTGTGCATTAGCTGACTGTACTCTCAGCCAAGTATACTGTGCGTTATTTCAAAGGTTGGATATTATTTTCCAGAGCTCCCACACCACAGATGGCTCAGCACTCCCAAATTTGACCAAGGGTTTACATTAAAAGCCTGGTGCAGACAGTTAGGTTAATCGTTTTCTCCAACTATTGAAATGTGAATTTTCTATATAAATCTGACCTGCCTCTGAGTCATCAGGGGAAGCAGAAATCTGTTCATTGGCTCCTGAACTGAGATTTATGATGGAGCCTTGGTGGCCTCTTCAGTGGTGAGAGCATTAGGAGGTCACCTTTGTTCTCATGTCTGTCTCAGGCAGGCACTGTGAGTTACTCTCACGTGTTAGGAGACACAAGGTAAGGGTGGGTATGAACGCACAAGCACAATAGGAAATAATTCAGCATGACAAGGGCTTTCAAATTAATGGGTAGTATTTCCTGATAATTGGAAACATTTAAGCCAGCTGGTGCAAATAGAGTTGATGTCAGTGGAGTTTGTGACCCTGGTTTTCATCAGCTGGGAATCTGGATTGGATTGGTTCTCGGCTGATTGTGGCTGAGTTAGCTGAGTGACAGGGCTCAGCTCATTGTGTTTCAGTGCTACATGTGCCTAATGCAATCAGCATGAGTAACAGGGGAGCTCACAGAGTGGCTGTTTAGGTGCCTTGACATGAGGTATAATTGAACAATTAATCAGTTTTAAATCAATACAAAGCTAATTTAAGGAGACACAGGCCTGAAGATTTTGTTGAGCCAAATAATTGGTTATCAACACTCAGGCTTGTAGCGTTTCAGCAGCTATTTTGGGATTGGGCTTCTTCAGTATATGCAAAGGAGCAAGAGCCTGAAATCGCTGACAGGGGCCTCTCACTGCTTCCTTTGACTATGTCACTGTTCAAAAAAACCTGTAGTCCTGCCTAAAATTTGGAGAGGATTCTGTTGAGTACCCCTGGTGTGAGAGCAAGTAGGACATTAACAAGAACGTAGTGTGTAACAGATGTTAAGCATTAAGGTCAATAGTCCACGGACCAGGGCTTTTGAAAAGCTGCATAATTCCAATGAGTAGGTCAAGGAACAAGGCCAGGGCAAGGAGTCTAATCTTGGATACCTGTGTATGTAAATTTGTGTTATTTATCTTGGTATCTGGTATAGGTGCTCTCTTTGCAAGGCCGGATTGTTCACACCATCTCTCCTGTTAGGTGTAAAGGCAGCCCCTGAAATGCTCTTCTCCTGTGTGTGTATCTGGTGGCAGCTGAGGGTGTGAATGCCTGTTTACATAGGAGAACTCTGCTTCTGTGCTGTGGTTAGGAGCAGGCTCAAGATCATAGGGCAGGTTCCCTACTGGAATCCCTTCTGCTCCCATTAATTTCAGGGAGAACATTAAACAGAGTGACAGCAAAACTCAGTCATTTTATCAAGGTCAGAATTGGCCTAAGAAGATAGCAAGGCAATAAAAGAGAAAGGATGAAAATGCATATTGCTTGGGTCAGTGTATGTGTTCCACCCACAGTGCCCAGGAAAAGCTGCCTTACCTCCTGCAGGGCAGTGATGAAATGAGTTCCCTTTGGCTAGAGCCTAGTGGATAAGGGAGAGCAGTGGGTAGCCCAGCCCTCGGCTCGCACAGAAATGTGTGCGAGGGGTCAGTCCCGTGCCGTCACTGAGGCCTCTCGGCGTGGCTTGGACCAGGCCTAACACGTCCTCCTTGCTTTGTGTGGGCGTGGGCACCCCCACAGAAGGGTGGCTCCTGGGTGCAGCTGACATCTGACACGTGGGGTGGGTTTGTGGAGAGGAAATGGAGCTTTGCTCTGAGGCAGGTAGGAGGGGTGTGCTGGGTGCTGCTGTGAGCAGTCAGAGGAAGATGGGGCTCAGAGCACGAGGCTGCAAGCCCTGGCCCCAGGGAAGGCCCAGCCAAGCTTAGGTTTTAAAATAGGAACATACTGAGTACTTTGAAATTGTAATGAGGAATAGATGGAGGGATTATCGTTAGTAAAGGCTATATGTGTTTTCTGAGAACATGATAAATAGGAAAATAGGAAGAAAGGATGGACTTACAGGCTGACAGGGTTCCACCTTTCAGGCTGGATTTGCTCAGCATGGAAGTCAGAAAGGAAGGGCCAGTTCCTGCTTTGTGTTTCTCTCTGAGCTGCCTGGACTTAGCAGGAAGACATAATACCAGGGATCATTTCAGTGTTTTATCCTGCATGTATCCTGGGGTATTTTAGTCCTGTAATTGTAAATAAATGAAGTGTGTGTGTGAGAGAGCAGTCATGCCCTCTGCCTGAGGATGTATTTGCTCATTCTAGACTCATGAAGGAGTTATATCTTCAGCAGAGGACGTTATTCATTCTGTGTAGACAACATTAATAACAGGAACATATCTCTTTCTTTCTTTTCTTGCCCCAGGAAGCACAGTTTTCGTCACAGCCATTTTGAAATGCAGCATACACAGCTTAGGTAGCTTAGAATGTACTTTTTTTTAAGCTAGAAAACTATGATACTGGTCCTTGGACCAAACTGGGGATCTTGCCAGTAGACTAAAAAGTAAGACAAATATATACACTAATATGAATTCATATGTACAGAGATTATGAACAGAAGACATTTTTAAGAATAAAAATGTCTTCATTCTGTAAGAATACGAAGTAATGTAAATAACCAAATCTTTGAAATAAATAGCAACACTTGGGGTTTTGATTACAGGGGCTTCTTGACAACTGACACTCAACACTAGCATTTCTTATAGATTTCTAGAATTTGAAACTCTTGTCTTTCTTGGTATTTTATGACTGCCAGCATAAATCCTTCCATCTTTGGAAGGCATAAGGAGAGGTGTGGTGAGCTGCCTATAAAACTGGTTTCAGGCTTTGTTTCCACTCCTTCCCAGTGTCTACCATCAGGTAAGCTTTAGTGCTTTGGAGTGTAAGGTCAAGAGAAAGCAAGTCTGTATGCACATTCAGATACACATTTCCTACACCTTCTCAGCACTTTGGGGGAACCTAACCAGAACTACTAAAAAGCACAGTTTAGATCAAGCTGAAATGTTTAACTGATCAGCTAAGGAAACCTAAAAAGAAAAACACTGATTGACAGAACCTTACACAAGGTTTTTTAAGCTTCACAAACTTTACATGCTTGCTTTAGCCACCATTGCTTGTCTGTGGTTTGGCTACAAGCAATCCTCTTTGCAGTAGTGGCTAGCTTACTCCAGGGATGAACACAGGCTACCCACAGCATCCAGAAAATTCCCCCAGAGAAGAGGGCATCCAGGCTTTTAGTCCTAGCAGCTGTAATTCAGCTGTGAAGCCATGCTTGATTTTTGGCAATCACTAGTGAAAAGCCTAGTCCAGACATACTCTATTACTTACTTTTCCTGAAGGTTTTGTTCAAATACAATTTAAGAATACACTTACATGGCAACACCTTTGAATTTTGTCTTGGAACAGGTGTGAACTCTTTTCAAGTCTACATGGCGTACAAAGATCTCTACCAAATGTCCGACAGCCAGGTATTGCTCTGAATGCTTTTCATTGCTGTGATTGTCCTCTCTTTTCTCATCTCCCAACACTTGAGGATTTGCTGAGGTTGAATCCCAGAGAAACATTCTCACTGGCCCAATTGGCACTGGGAGGAATGTGCAGTGATGGTTTACTCTCTGGAGGGTCAGTTCTGAGCCGTGGAGAACACCTGCATATGTTTCTTTAAGTGTATAACATTCACCTTCTGCAGAGATCTTCTGGTGTCTCCCAACATTGCAGGCACCCAGCTCTGCTCAGGATTTCACTCATTTTATTTTGCAGTAACCTTTTGAGGACTCTAGGTCAGAGAGGGAGAAAAAGATGAAGCACTCAAGGCAGTGGCAGTTCTGAGGTTTCAGGAGTTTCTTGGTTGCTGTAAGCAGCTAAATGGAGTTGCTCTTTCGGGGAGGTGGCCTTTTCTCATTAGGGCTGGAGATAACAATGAGCTTGTTTGTCCAGAGCTCATTACAGATTCCAGATTCTTCAGCTTTCCCATTCATACATATCAGGCCACTGTAAATGGACAATGGCATCTGTTAGTAATAATAATGTTTGCTTATTCAGTTGATAAAATGTTTCTTTCTTACTTATTCCCAGAGCTACAGCTCTTGGTCTCTTAAATAACTGTTGTTACACCACCAATACATGTGGTTTTAATTGGAATTTGAGACATAATAATTTATAAATATTCTCTGAGAGGCAGTGCCTGTTAAATTCAACTCTCTGTTGGAATTGCCAAGAGGAATACATCAAAATGTTTAATGTGTGGCTGGACTAATGGCTGTTACCTTGTTTAAATGTCCATGTTGCAAGCTGTATATTGCAGCCCATTCAGTGCTGCCTGAAGTGCCCTAGTGCACAATTAGACACTGAAGAACCTTTGTCTTCCATATTTAATGTGTTTGAAAACTAAGCTCCCATGTTACTGAAGTCTGGTTTAAAAAAGGGGCACATAATCTGAATAAATTTTGGAAAGGAAGCTGTGTTTCAGTAGATGTGTGCTCAGAAATTACCAATTAAAGCAAAAGGATCAACTACTGGCCTTCTTTATGGATGGGTGTTGAATCTTAGAAAGCAATTAAGACACCGAGGATGCTCTAGAGAAAATATTGCAACTTTTAATATCAGAATTAAAGATGTTGCTGAAAGCTCAACAATGACGTCTCTAAGAAGATGGTGCAAAATGCCTGCACTTCAGAAAAGAGATGTTCTGGCCTTACTAAAAGTGTCTGTAGTACATGGCAATAATTCTACTTTATATTTACTAAAACTACAGAAAAGAGGGTCACTAAATTTAGCCCTATGTGGGAGGGCATGGGGCAGTGGCCCTGCAGTGCAGGGGCTGGGGCAGACTCTGTGTCCCAGGGAAATCCAGCCCTGCTCGGGGCTGTTGACCCTGTCTTGGTGCAGCTGGTGTGTACAGGGGTGGGTAAGTCAACACCAACCAGTGAAGCTCAGGTTCTGTGTAGAAAAGAGACAATTTGCTATTCACCAGTATAATTACCAGCCTGGAAGGTACAAAACTTGAGGTGAAAAGAGAGGTCTGAGTGTTAAGTAATGTGTTTTCCTTATTCAGCAGTGTTTCCTTCTTTGTACTACCCGCAGCTTTATGAAGCCTTTACCTTTCTAAAGAGTCTTGGGGCTGTTATCCTGGTCCATGCTGAAAATGGAGACTTGATAGCTCAGGTGAGTGAACCATTGGTTTTGCTTCACTTTGTGCGGTGACAGATACAAGAGAGGAGAAGTTAAATAGGCCAGTCAGAGAATGGGTAGGAAGAAGGGAGCTCCCTGGAAAGAGCCTTAATTGAATGTGATGCCCTGCACACCGTTGGTATAAAGCCTGGGATGAGGGAATGGGGGTTCTTTTGCTTTAATTGGCAGAGCATCCTTGAGATAGGGCAATAATCCAGGCAGCTCCTTGCCTTGGCAGCAGATGAGGACTAGACAAGGAGGGCAGAAGGAAGCAAGATTTCTTCTGAATCCAGCAGATACAAGTGAAGCAGAACAATGTAAAGCCTTGTTCACAGATTTTGGGTACAAAAAGAGGATCTGAGAGCTTTATACTAAAGTCTTTTGCTGCTGCTATCAGCATAAGCAACACAGTGAGTTTGGAGCAGGTATTAAAGCTCACAGACCCATTTATTTTTGATAATATTCTTATAAATCTCTGAAGTTTGAGAACAAGAAATGCTGTGATTTTGTAGACATTTCAAAAATGTGTGTTTAAGTATAATCCATACTCTTAGAAGATGCATCTCAGAACCAGGAAGCTGGGCTCAAGTTCAGAATGTTCCATTAAAGCGCCCTGGATCTCCAGTGCAGTCCTTGCAGGTCCAGTGCCCTGGGAGCTGCTGTCCTCCCACTGGACTGTACCATGGCTCTGATCAGTGCCACAACACATGGAAACATGGGAAGAGGCAACCCAAGGAAAGCAGTTGATAGTAAACCTACCACTGGTCTTTCAGAGGCCAGGATCCCCCTGTAAAACAGAAGGGGCAGGTTTGAGTGGGTGTTGTTTTGACATGCATTTGTGACAGATGAATCTTTGAAGGCTGTTGCAGAGATGTCTCACTCCCCTGATCTCTCGTATGTGCATCGAGCCCCTCTTAGGTCAGTGAGGCTCTGAGTGAGCCATCTGATTTATCTGCTGAGCTGCTTATCTGCTAAGGACTGGGCTGCAGAGCTGACAAGGAAATTACAGCAGCTAAAGCTGTCTTTGAGATCTGCACAAGGCAACCCACCTTGTCTCACATCTAAGGGAGAATGTCAAGGGAATGTTTGGTTGTTGGGCAGTGTGTAAGAACTCTTGCCTTGGGTGTATTTTGTTTTTCCCTCTGGAGGAAAAACACATGTCCATCTGCCTGCTTAGAATTTACCCCCTCTGAGATCTGCTTTTCACTTTTAACTTTGAGTTTGACCAAAATAACCACTGGAGTCAAAAGTTACTAGTAAGGAGTCAGCACACACAGTGCGGCTGTGTCCTTCCCTCACTGAAACTAGGTGACAACCCTCATTTGAATTCCAGAGAGGAAAAAAGCGGATTTCTCATGAAGTTTAGCATGAATAAAAACTACTGAATACATGACTTACAGTTTTAATACAATATAAAATATCCAGTAGAATTTAAATTACTATTAATAAGCATGATTAAGTCAATATTACTGTAGGAATGGTAAAATAAAACAAATCAAATGGCATCTGTGGTGTTTTGATACGTTGCCCATTAAAATTAAGTTGCACTCATGGAATTGCATTTTTGATAGAAATCCATTTCAGTTACATTTTTCTCTGATCAGCCTTAATATACAGCCATCGAATATGAACAAACAGGACAGAAAAATTATTAGGAAAAGAGGAAGTAGTAAATAAATGTAAGTTATGTTATACATCAACAATTTGTTCACCATTGCCATGTTTCATAAAATTAGTCTTCCTCTATGCTTTTATTTAGAAGAATTATTTGAATAATGATAAGAAAGCTGCCTGCACATAGGTTTTTTAGGACTGTCCTGTGTGAAAATACAAATTTGATCTTGTCAAACAAATATTCTAGTTAATTAGCACTATCAAATCCTCTTACAGGGGGTAATTTATCCTATGATCTGATTTTATTACTTCCTTCAAGATGCAAATCTGTCCTACTTTGTGTATCTGTTTTTGTGCCAATGTACTATTTTTTTACACGGCTGTAATTTCATTTTATTGCTGTATTTTGATTATCTGAAGTCTTTAGCTGGCACTATTCAGAGCCAGTGCATTAATGATCCAGAACAGCTGTTTTTAAGAGTACCTATGTTATGTTATGTTGTTTTTCTAACCAAAATGTTCTTTCACAGTCTGATTAATGCCTCTTCAGCCTTGATTGATTGCAGCGAAGGCTAAAATATATATGAATGTTAACTTTTTCAGTTTTACCAGAGTATGTTGGTAATGTGTGAGCTTTTCCCCCTCAGGGACCTGGGATCAGATATTTATTAGTTGACACATTCAGATATGTTCAGTAACTTCATCCTGGTCTCTAGGGGACATTTGTCTGTGTCACAGAGCCATTACATCGTTGAGCTGGGCTCATTAGAGCCCTGTGGGCAGGGCAGGGCAGGCCAGGGCCAGAGGTACAGCAGCAGCTCTGGGCTCACTTCTGGACTGCTGTCAGGCCCATTCCAGCCTCAGATTGAAAAGAGGTTTTGCAGTTTCTGCAAAAAGGGAAATTTATTCCAATAACACTGCCTGGCCTTAAATTAAGTGAAGCTTTTTGTCTATTTGAAAAAAAATGATCTCACTGCTCTGAAGCTGGATAGTGCAGATTATTTTTTCTGACAAACCCACATTGGTCCTGAGATGGGCTCTTTGATGAGGACATGGTGCCCTTGCAACTGGAGGGCGCTGTTTTGGTTTATAAAAGCATAATTTTAATGATTCACTGTGTAGGAAGAAAGCATTACAGAAAACTGAAAGTGTCAGCAATGCTGAAAGTTTAAGAAAGTGCTTAGTGGATTGCAACCAGAGAGGAACTTGAGCAAGTGAATAGGGAATGGCAGGCTGGAAGTACCCATAATTACCATATAGTGTATTGGTTGAAGCCCATTCCCTGGGCTGGTGTCGTGGTGTCAAGTAGGACATTCTAGAGGGCAGAAGAGGTTTCTGATGGTGCAGCCCAATGGCTCGGGGCACAAATATGCTCAATCACTCAACAGAGACCACTGCTGCCTGTGCTGGTGTGGCGTGGGACCAGTTTAGAGCCAATGTTTTCAGTTTTTGCAGCTGCATGTACACTGACACTGAAAGGGGCAGTCAGATCATGTGGCTGTTCATGTCCCTGGGGATGCCGGGTGCACGGGTCTCATCCTGGAGCTGGGTCACCATTTATCTCTTGCATTGCAGGAACAAAAGCGTATTCTGGAGATGGGAATCACTGGACCTGAGGGACATGCCCTGAGCAGGCCAGAAGAGGTAAGGCCAGACAGGTGCTTCTCCCACTGCCTTTTTCAGTATTGCTCAAAGTCTGAAAAGTCCAGGTCCTTTCAACTTGTTTGTCTGAAAAGCCCTTTGGATGCTGCAGCAGGTCCAGGGATAAGAGTGTCTTTGTACATTCAGGAGTCTCAGGTCCTGCTGCCCCAGGCACGAGTGTCCATGTATTTTTTTAAGTGTGACCTTTGTGTTTTGGTTTGTGATGACAAAAAACGGGCTTATCAGGCTAAAAATCAGCAGTGCAGCTTGAGGGTTAGTCCTCAGAGTAACTGCATTTATTAAAATGCTTTGGCTGAAAATGTCCTATAAGATGCATGTGCACATCTATGCTGTGCATATGCATACACCCACATATAGATCTCCTTTCATGCTGGCAGATATATTGGTGTCAGAAATGCAGGCTGTAGAGATGCAAATACATGAGAATGGAAAGATGCTGTGAGGCAGCTTGTTTTATGCAACTCCCTTATAATAAAATCTGGGCTCTGGTGTGGATCATCTCAGGCATCTGGAAAGGGTTTATTTAAGGCCAAGGAAAATGTGGAGACATCAGAATGTCCCCTAAAGTACACAGCTCAGACCATTAATGGGATGTGGAGGGCAGTAGTGGGAAGTGACTGCTTTCCTAGAAGACTAAAGAGATGAGGTCCCGGGGATTTGAGGCTGAAATTGAATAGATTGTTGTGGTTTGCAGATCTTTATTTAACTTTTCCCCAAGGCAAAAGGAATCAGTTTAATTGGTCACATTCTTCTATTGAACTGTTTATGTACTTTTTCATTTTGCTGTTCAACTTGTACTAAAATTATTCTAAAAGGATTGAGTTGTTTCCTTTCAATGAGAACAAGCGCCTAAGGAAAATCTGCATTTGCAGTTTCCAGAAAGGAATTTTGCTCAGCTCTTGTGCTGTAGTGCAGAGGCCATGCCTTCTTCCCTGCTCTCTAAAGGTGCATTTGGGGTTTCCAGAGCAAATGTTTTGATACAAGTCCTAGGACAAATTGGAGCAATCTTATTTAAGGAAAAATATTTCACAAAACTGTAAAGGATTAAACCATGTGGTTTTGGAAGGCCTAAGTTGCTCAACTTTTCTAGCAAAACTCTTGCACAGAAATTTCTGTACCACTGAGTCACTATTTTCAGTTACAACAGGGTTTTTCGTATTAAAATGCCAATACTGTGAGTCCATCTGGGAAGGATCTGGTATAAAACTGATGGCTGGGGAAAGGAGTCTCCAGAGCTGCTGGGAAACACTGCTCCTCCATCTGAAGATGCTTGCTTTGTGTGCCTACTTCCCAGATGGCTTCCTGGGAGGAGATTGCCTTTACGCTTGCTGACAGAGGGGACTTACCGGGCACTGCTTCAAAGGCTTCTGTGGATTATGGGCTAAATTCAGTCCATAGTGCTGAAGTTGCTGTTTTAGAATTCTTTACATTCACTGTCACCATTATGTACAGATTAGGGTAAGCTGCCAGGGGGAGCTCAGAGGTTGTCTCCGAGCAGGGGCAAAGTTTTCTTGCTTTGTTCTCCTTTCAGCTGCAGGGTAGGAATCTGAAACAGGAAGGTGGGAGGAAGGTAAGGAGGAGCTGCATCAGCTGCTTGGACATGACCTTTCCTGAGGTGCAGGGAGCCAGGGACCTGTGTTTGTGCTGGGGCAGCTGTACCCTGCTAGTGAGTACAGCCTGGCTGTGGTTACTGCTAGTGCTAAGTGTTTGAGGTGGGGTTAGCTCCCTGTTTCCCAGCACTGTGTCTGTCTCTATGGAAGAAGCAGAATCAACCCCTGAAGAGTTGTTGCTGAACAGTTAGAAATATGGCACAGTCCTCCATTTGATTTTTTTCTTCAGACTGCATTTGCAGTTAACTTTTCCCTCCTTGTTTTGCTCAGCTTGAAGCAGAAGCAGTTTTCCGTGCCATCACGATTGCCAGTCGAATAAACTGCCCAGTGTACATCACCAAGGTGATGAGTAAGAGTGCAGCTGATATCATTGCACTGGCCAGGAAGAGAGGTAAGTGACTTTCTTCACTCCCCAAAACTCATTTTTTTTCTTGAATAGAAGCTCAGTGAAAAAACCTGTATGGCTTGACCCAAATGACAGGCTGTAGGGAGAGGTTACCAAAGAATGGTAGCACCATCACAGACCAAATATTTATGGCTGGGAAGGATGAGGGGAAATCCTTTTATATTTTTAAGTTGAGAAGCTCTCCCCACAAACTGTCCTCTTGAAGACTGAATTGTAACTCTTCTCGATCCTGTTTTCCCTTTTACTTTTCCCTTAGACTGCTACATCTCTCTCTGTTCATGGGGGAGATACTTTATTCCTAATGGCATATCCTCCATGCCAGTATTTCAGGTTGTCGCCCTCTGAGATGTGGCTTGGGCAGTGACCCTGCTGTTACAGATGCTTGGAGCTCACTCCTGGCCTTGCTGCTGGAAGCTGACCGCCTCTGATGTGTACTGCAGGTCGGCCCTGCTTGCCGGGGCCGTGGTGGGATCCAGGTTACAAAGTGCCCAAAAGGGCCTTGTGAGCCTGAAGGCAGCTGCTTCAGAAGCTATGCTTGCAAGCCAGGACTGTGCTGCTGGTTGGGACTACAAAGCTCGTGAGCAATATGGAAAAGCCAAAGAGCAAATTATTGTCTTGATGTTTGTATTCTTGGAGACCTGGAGTGTGGTGCTGGGGACCGTATGCTGCTATCTGCTGGTGCTGTGCCCAGCCTGGGAGTAGTAAGAAGGCATCTGCCCACTGAGGTGATCCACCATCCAGTGCACTCCGAATTGGAGCAACAGAGAGAACATGGCTGTGATTAAAACAGTACAAATTAAAAGTGGGTCTGAACTGTCTCCTTGTGGATTAGAAAGGAAGATTTGTAAATAGGCTGATCAAAAGCATGTAGAGCTCAGAGAGACTCCTGATTAATTTTTTATCATACAAAGCCAGGGCTGTTTAATCTCCTGGGAGCTGCGCTAGCCATGTAGCAATGTGTGAATTATACATGGCTGCATGCAGCAAGCAGTGTCATGTGCTGAAGAGAGAGTGGGTTGTAATTAGTTCCTGTATATCCTTGCTTTCTCCAAGGTCCCCTTGTTTTTGGAGAGCCGATCACTGCCAGCTTGGGGACAGATGGGACACATTACTGGAGCAAAAACTGGGCCAAGGCTGCAGCTTTTGTGACCTCACCACCTCTGAGCCCTGACCCTACCACTCCGGACCACTTAAATTCACTCTTAGCATGGTAAGACCTCCTTTTTTTTTTAACAGGATGATGGTGAGGCAAGTGCAAAAGCCATATGGCAAGAAGCATCTAGGGGTCAGCCTGGTTTCCTTTAGACCAGTCTCATATGTGAAATAGCAGAGAAGGGACATAGAAAACCAGGGATAGTTATATCCTTATGCTTAGGCTGTCAGTCAAGTGAGCAGTCATGATTGCTCCAGTTGCTGGTTGGCTTGATAGAGAGGGAATTGCTGGCTATTCAGGAATTAATTCCTTTTCTTTCTGCTTTTCAAGTAGATTGTCAGGACTTCAAACTGGCCTTCTCTCTAGTTTCCAGTTTTCTTTAGCTGAATTGTTGATATATGATGGGATGTCAACCTCACTGTCCAGCATTAGCAAAAGCCTGGTGGATACACCCCCATCTTTGAGAACAGACTCAGTTTTAAGCCCCAGTCATATTTGACAAGCACAGCTCCAGAAATCAGGGCTGTTCCTGAATGCAGAGATATCTAGAACAAAGAAAAATTTCTTGGGGCAATTTTTGTCAAAGCTGGTGCAGGGCTCTCAGCTGTGAGTTCTGAAAATTGGCTTGTCGTAAACTAACTTGTGTTAGTAGCACTTAGTTCAGTGGGTTTATCTCCTGCATATTGAAAAATCCTGACTTGGTAGTTTGCCTTCATCTGGGAGGGACCAAAATCATGTGTGTCCAGTTCCTGCAGTCTTTTTATTTTAGCTTGCCTTGTGTCTTTATGGGCTCTGGGGTCCTCCAGCTGGAAGAAGGCAAAGTGGTATATGCAGAGCAGGTATGTCAGGAGAAAGAGGCCACAGTGGATTACAAAGGAGACTGTGAGGGATTTGGGTGGAGACAACTGGAGACTGAAGGCCATCTCTTGACAGGATAGGGATGTGAGCTGACTGCCTTCAGGTTGGCAGGGAGAGTTTAATCACTAGGTAGGTGAAAGGAATGTGGTCAGCAGAGGAAGAAGTGTTTCTCATATAGAAAAGAAGATACCAGCGATGCCTTGCCAGAAACCCAGACTGTAAACCCATTTCTGAAAGTATTTCCTGCCTGTAGCCAACTGTGGGTCTTCTTTAGCTTAAGCAAAAGACCATCTGCTCTGAAATGATATAGAAATTCACAGCTGAAGCCCCACTAGGACAGATTGCTAGGACTGGAGTGAGGAACTCAAGTTAGCATTCATATCCTTACTTACCTTCATGTGGTGGCACCCACCTCACCTCCTGCCTCCCATTTCTGGGGTTTCCAATGCCCGAGACACAGCAGTGAGATTTGAATCTTGAAAGTGACCATCTCTAGAGCAGCTGCCTGGGAGGTGGGTGGGCACACACATGTGACAGGAAGATGCCATCAGTCAGTGCCACATCTCCCCTTGCACACGATGGGTCGGGCTGTGCAGCCCACCAGAGCTCACCCAGGCTTTAATGCAACTGCTCTAAAGATGCTGCAGTTGAGCTCTGAGTTATGTGTGGCTCTGGTAAGAATACCCAGCAGTTCTCTTATGACAGTCTGATGGCAAAAATGCTTTTTCCATAACTGATTTTTTTTGTTCCAAATAAGGACTCAGAAAAAAAAATTACTTTCTTGGTCTGATTCATCACTATCAGCACTGTAAGGGGTGAAGCTCACCATGTGATGGTAAGCTCTTAGCCGGCACATGTAAATGTGTATCAAAATGTTTGACTCCTTACTCTGTTAGAGTGGCTACATATGCTTTCCAGAAGTGTCCTAAAATAATAGTATGTGGGTCAAAGCAGATTAGCAAGAACATTTTTAGAATTGGAATCCAAATAATGACTTTTTTAAACTAACATCAGAAAGACAAACTGAGAACTTACAGAAGTTTTCATTATTCTCCAAGCATGCAAAAATGGCTTTTTTTTTTTTTCTAGTGGCTTAAAGTCCTAGATCTTAAATGACAGCAGCTTAGCCTGCTTTCAGTTTTAATACTTCAAATCTATACTGTGAAACTAAAAAGAGCTGCATATTGTATCAGTCTGCTCTGCATTCATGGGGAATTTTATGCAAGGATGATGGTAAAGACAGTATTTCACATTTCTATTGCACTGTTGATTTGGATACCAATATTTTACATTCACTAAAAAATCCTTTCAACATCCTTGCTTTGCAAGCATGCAGCATACTCCTTGTGCTCTTTCCACAGAAAGATGAATTATTTGATTTGTTGATTTTCCACTGAAAAGCTGAATGTATAAAACCCCACCATGTCTCATGGGATTTGCAGATTGAATTTGTCTCATTGAGATTAGGTCCTCGTGTCATCTGTGGGCCGTGCACTTCAGTTAGCTTTGATCTTGCATAGTGTGCTGCTGCATTAGTGCAGCTGTGATGTGCCACCCCTCGTGAACCAGAGATCTGAGATCTTGGTGCTACACAGAAGATGCAACCTGCCACGAAAACCTTGTTTAAGGGGAAGAGTAAGGTGACAAGGTATTGATCTGGCATTTATTTCATGATGATTCCTTCCTGTCTCTCAGTTTTTTAGCTGATGTGATGCTTAGCCCTCATTGGACAGTAGAGTGTGTCCAGACAGTAGGAGTGCTCCTGGGTTAACCAGGGATGGGAAGCTCTCAAGTGACACACTTCAGTTTTGGAAGTCTTCTATTGATTTGACTGGGGAGTGCAGTTCATATCAATAATGCCATTAAATGTCAGAGGAGGGGGAATATAGAGTTAAGAAAGCAAGCTCTCCTTATCTCTCAGGTGTAGGAATTTGTAGTGTGGTGTTAGAAGCACAGCATAACCTGAGGGAAGTGGGCAGTGATACAGGGCGTGGCTCTGACAGTCAGGTTTTCATGGTTATATTCATAGAGTGCAGAAAGGAGAGACACCACAGGAAGCTTTGCTGATTAGAAGAGCATCAAAAAGGAAGAAATGGAATTGCAACCTTCTGACTTTATTGTTGTGTTAAAATAAATGAACGTTTAACTGATGAAATTGGCTTAATCCTATGGAGTAACACCAGGCAGTCATTAATAATCAGGAGCAGCTAATGCATAGCCTTTGCTGTACTGAATTCATGGGTTTGGCTTCTGCTAAAAACTGGATGGATGGCTTGTGAGCGTGGTGAAGAACCAGAAAAGAGGCCCAGGACTCTTCTCTGTCAGCAATCATTAGGGCTGGCAGCCTAGAAAATGGTATTAGAATTTCTCATGTGTGACACTTTTTTCTTCTGTGCTTGGCTATTTGTTAGCTTGTTGGATCTAGATTTGTGGACCAGAATCATTCAGTTGTTTCAGAGCTGGAATTTACATTATCAGTTAAAGAAAAGGATGACAGGCTCTTGGGGACTTGCAGAGTGATGGAAGAGAAGTCATAGTGAGTTCTAATGTGCTTGCCTCCTGTAAGCTTAATCAAGAGCTAAAAATAATCACGTTTCCTGTGGATATTGGAGAACCTTCTTTTTTGCCTTTCTATTTTTGCAAGATTCTGCATATTGATTATGTTCTTCCTTCTTATTTCCGGGAGCATCTGTGATCCAGTTCTGCTCTCTTCCAAGAAGAATTTTCTCTAGGCTGAAAAACCCAACCTCTTAAATAGAAGAATTATAAATGGTAGCTCTTCTTGCGTTTTTCTCCATGTCTTTCTCTGTGTAAGACCCTTAAGTTAGATAAATCCAGAGCATGTTTGACTTGCACTATGCCTGTTGTTGTTTAATTAGAAAACTACCCGATAAAAAACTTCTTATTTTCTTGGTTCTGTTTTGGAAGGTCAGATGAGAAGTATTCATGTAAGTTTTGCAAGAAAAATACATGTGCAGGAGAGAAATGCAGGGAAACACATTTGAAGCTTATGACATTGCATTGTGAAATTTGCCATTATTTTTTAATGTGGTTGTGAATTAATTTATCTTGAGATTGGCAGACATTTCATACAAGCTTCTGATCATTTCCTTAATCCTGGAGTAATCCTTTGTCCTGGTTAGTGGGGTTTTGCCTGATCTCTGTCGATAAGCAGCCTGGAACCGGAGGGGGCTGTAATCCAGGAGTTCAGGGTGCTCCTGGGGGAAAGTGGAGATGTCCAGTGCCATCACTCTCAGTGATCTGTAGCCAGTGTGGAGAGGCTGCTGGCATGATTTACAGCCTGTGTCTCTGGTGTCTTGAAAGGCTTGAAAGGTCCATTCACAGCCTGTCTGACACCAAGGTCACCTTGGTGATGCCTGGTCTAAACCTTCTGTGTGTTAACTCCACAGTGGGGACCTGCAGGTGACGGGAAGTGGACATTGCCCCTATAGCACTGCCCAGAAAGCCATTGGAAAGGACAACTTCACTATGATTCCCGAAGGGGTCAATGGAATTGAGGAAAGGATGACTGTTGTCTGGGACAAGGCTGTAGTAAGTAATTACTTACTTTTATAGACTAAAAGGAAATTGAGTGTTGGCAAATAATGAAAGCCAAGAGACTCTTGGCCATTGCTTAAGTGACTTTCTGATATATTTCTGAGAATTCCCTGAGAGAATGGTACTGTGAGGTGAATTGCTCATTTCAAAAACATCTTCCAGTTTTTTAAACTCAGGGCTGTGTTTCACTTCTGACACTGCAGTAGTATTGTGTTTTATTAGACCTGAGGCTTCCCAGACTCCATTGCTCTATTTTCCGTTTGTGTCAGAGTGGATGCTTCTGAGAGATGTGGTATCTGGAGCAATTTAATGGTTTTGAAGTGGACCTCATATAAACGTGATGAATGGATTGTTTGAATTTGGGAAGTGTCTCATGGTTTTTGAAAAATTACAAATGGATGGCAGCCGAGCCTGAGGCTAAATGATGAAATGCTTTGAAGGAGAGTGTTGCATGTAATTCATACTGGCGTACTTTGCAGTGGAGTGCCGGTATAAGTCAGGAATTTTTTGATTGCTCCATGGATTCTAATGTATAATGATATTCTCCCTCTATTGTCTGTCTCCACGTGCACACCCTGCACACTCACACGCTCACTGCATTGTGCTGGAATGCACATTGCAGACTGGGAAGTGGCAGTATTTACAGTGCTCTGATGAGCACTTCTCCCAGACTGCATTTCATAACCACTTTATTCAGGGACAGCTATTGAGATTCCAAGCACAGAAGCAGCTTCAGTTACCTGCCATGTAGGAGCAAAGTAGGGAAGCAAGCAAAGCACAGCCAGCTGCTGATATTTTTCTTTTGTTACTCTCTCAATGGGAAGGAACTGCAGGGAGGGCTGCAGCATGGGATTTACAGGTGCTAACATTCAGTCCTGCACCACTGAGCAGCTTACACTGTACAAACCTTATATTTTACCAGGCAGGAAATAAGTGTTTATCTAATATTAAAAGGCTTGGCACTGTTGTTGTTCCTTAGAACATTGTTCTTGCTCATTGCTAGGGAAGACCCCCAAAATACTCTACTGAGAAATCAAAATGCTGTTCTGTACAGTTGCAATTACCATCACTGACTGTATGTCAAGTTCTATTGGTGATGACATTTCTCCAGGCAAGGACTTTATATTTGCTTGTATTACTTAGATGTATATATCTGACAATAATGATAATAGAATGGACTTAATTTGCAAGAAGTGTTCCCAAAAGTGTTGGAATCTTGATCTTTTGTTACATCTCCTAACACTCATAGAAGTTCCTCTGATTTAAAATGGCTTAAATATTTAAATAGAAATTACTAGGACGAGCAACAAAACACTTAGGCCTCAGTGTGTAGAGAAAGGGATCCCAGACAGCTGAGCACCTTGGTGCTATCATGTGCACTGATGTTTCACTGGCTGTCCTTTGCAATGCTTGGAGTAACACATTCATTTATTTGAAACCTCCACGTAAAAAGCCGTACATAAAGCCCTGTGTAATACAATCTCTGTTTCATGCAACATCACCATATCTATAAAGGGATGCCTTCCAATATCTCTCTGACCTTTCAATACTCTGAATAGTAAATCCTCATTTCATAAGCATGTTTTGCTCAAATCACATTGTTTTTTAGGCCACAGGAAAGATGGACGAGAGCCAGTTTGTAGCTGTCACCAGCACCAATGCTGCCAAAATCTTTAATCTGTATCCAAGAAAAGGCCGGATTGCTGTAGGATCCGATGCTGATGTTGTAATTTGGGACCCTGATAAGGTGAAGACTATAACAGCCAAAAGCCATAAATCGGTAAGGAGGAAATGAAAACCAGCAAGAAAAAAGAAATGTCACTTGTTTTTCAGCTGTTGACCTAAATCATGTGAATACCAATAGCACAGGATACAGAGGAGCGGGGTAACTGCCTACTCCTGTTCTGAAATGGGTAAATGTTTCAAGACATGAGAGTATTGAAGTCCTTGTTGGAAGCATTGTGATCAGGAAGGATTTCTTTTCTCTCTGCAGTATTTATTTTTTGCATGCTTGTGGCAGACCTATAAACAGGTGTGAATCAGCAGCTCTGCAGCTGAGGTTAATAAGGCTGTGAGGATAAATTTAAAACCAGCTTATTTTTTTTTCTTACCTAAAAAGCACCTGAAATTATAAATTGCGTTATTAAATTAACAGTATTCTAAACTATGACAGATGATTAAATGTTTTGATAATATAGCTCTGATCAGCTTCATGGATGGAATTTTCTGTTTAATTCCAGAGCTTTGCTACATATTTCTTTGCCCTCAGTGCGGAGTACCAGTGACTGACAGTTGCTTTCATTTTGACTCTGATAGGTTTTGTGTTGTCTATCCCAAAGTTGTTATCTTACTATTTAGTGCTTTGGCCCTTTGTGAGAAAGTGAAGAAAAACATGTCAGCCAGAGATTCTCATTATATTGGGCATTTCTGAACTGTTGTTAGTGCATTTGCTGGGCTGTGTATTAGCAGCATTAATGGCTCAGAAAACTTTACCTTTGGGGAATTCTTCCAAAAGTTTTACTGAAAATCCAGTATTGTATTTTTATATTAAAAAGACCAAAACATTTATAAGCCTTTAAAAAGTAAATTTGGGTGATTCAGTTTCTATTTCTCTGTTTTGGGATCTCACTGTATTTTCAAGAAAGTAATAAACACCAGTCCTGTCATTCCCATTTCGATTCAGACCTTCCTGGGCTTTTCTGGGCTTTTTCAGACAGAAATATCTGTGCTGGCCTCTTTGAAATTTGCTTACACAGTCACAGCAGATGCACAGTGGGACCATATCCTCTGGGTATCCAGCAGCTGAGTCACAATTCTCCTTCATACTAGGGCTAGCATTCTTCTAAATGCTGTGGTTCGATACAGCAAATTTGCAAAAACAAGTGAAATCCTTGATGGAAAATGAAAAATGGAAAGGAAGTGTCTCATCTAGGAAGGTCTGATCAGAAAGATCCTTTAAAATAATTTCATATCAAAATGCATTGCTTTTCCTTCATACAAAACAATTTTATACACTTAATGGCAGTCGTCTAAAACTATGACTACAAATGTAGATATTATAAGTTACTAATGGAAAGAGGTCTTGCAGTGAATATGTTGGTTGATCCTCAGGCCATTGAGTACAACATCTTTGAAGGAATGGAGTGCCATGGTGCCCCACTCGTGGTCATAAGCCAAGGGAAGATTGTGTTTGAAGATGGAAATCTGCACGTAAATAAGGGAATGGGCCGCTTCATCCCTCGCAAACCTTTCCCTGAGTATCTTTACCAGCGCATCAAAATCAGGAACAAGGTAATGTCAGATGCTCTTTAATCTTCTTTGTAGCCAAACCCTCTTTGCACAGTAGCATCTGTTTCTAATATTGTTGTGCTGTTATGAGTCCATATCAGACCAAATGACCACAAAACGGGTTGCAATTGTGAACTCATCTAACTTAGCATTAACATTGTGAGCTTCAGCAGGTAGAACATAAAATTGCCAGTTGGCATAATTGCCTTATGTCCAGCAATGCCTTATGTCAAGGCTTTTGAAGAGAGATGGAATAGTGATAGAATTTACTTTCAGTTAAAATTCAGGAAAAGGGAAAGCTTCTTTGAGGGAGGGTTAGGCAGAATGAAAACAGAATTTTAAATTGCATACTGAACTGCTACACTACAGAGAAGAAAAGCATGTCAGCCAGAGATTCTCACTGGGCATTTCTGACCTATTGCTAGTGCATTTGCTGGGCTGTGTATTAGCAGCATTAATGCTGTGTAATAGCAGCATTTTCTCTTTTGTTTAATAAAAATCTTGGGAAATGACCAAGATTAAGACTGGGTCACGTTTAGTTTTGAATTTTATCAGTGCTTATCTGTTGAAAACCAATTGGTTGGACACTAGTTTGGAGTTGTTTGGAAATTGCTTCTTGTCACTGAGCAGGAACGTCACTGTACAAGCACAGGTAATGAGAAAAATTGTCTAAACCTCATATTTTCTTCAGCCAAGCGTATACCATAGGCTGTGATACTGGCAGCTGAAATTAAGCCTACACTATCAAGCTGCAGAAGAAAGGCCTGCACTTCTTATAAGAAAAGGCATTGTAAAAAGCAAATGCACCTGCAAGGATTTTGCAAAATACCAATCAGTGTTGCATTTTTTTACATTATCCATGTAGATGATACAGGCCTTCTCTTCCCACTCGCTGCTTAAGGCTTCAGTGCCTGGGATTGTGACAAAAATTAGTGACAAAGTCATCAAAATAGTGACACCAGCACTTTAGAAACAAGTATCACAGCTTAGTGTCTTGTAGCAGGAGTTTGAACAAAATTACCTGGGCTAAGTAACCTGTGTCTTGCAAGTGGGCCTAGATTTTGGGAGACCTTTGATCCTTGGGCAAGGTCTGCAGACAGACAAAGGGACTGATATTTTTGCTCCTGCAGCTCCCTCTGCTGCCTGCCGAGAGGGAGAGCAGATTCATGCCCACATTGCTCTTCCCAGTATCAAATTTTATCCACTGGAACTATTTAGAAAAACCCACTGATGGTTTTTTCAGCTGCTGTATGAACATGTCAGTGCACAGCAGAGGAATATAGAAAAACTTGTCAAGCAAGGGACTGCAAAACTGAACTGGCACAAGTTGGCAGTATAAACTTTTCCCTGGAGCAGGGATAGCAGTATAAATTCATGCCTTTGTGGGTCCCTGAAAAATGGATTCATTGCTGTGATTGGCAGCTGCTCTCTTCTGGGCATTAGTTTTGTCTCAGCCTGCAAGACAGTAGCTCTTCTGATGTCCCTGTCATCAAAAGCAAGGAAAATGCACTGATTGCTTTGAGAGCTGGATCAGCTCCTGAGAATAGTGTCTTTCTATACAGTATTTTAATTTCACTTTTAACGTGTTGGGGAAATTTCTCTAAAACCATAATCTTGTAAGACACAGATATCTGATCTTTTTGATGAGCTTTGCATTCTGCAATTCAGTGGCTTCAAGCTCTTTCTGAAAATTGGAACTATTCTTATTAAAATATTATTTCCTAGATTCCTATGATTTCAAGGCCAGTAAAGTTGTTTTGATTGTCTTTTCTAATATTCCTTGTAAGAACCTTACAGGGAAAAAATCTGGAGACCTCAAACTGAAATCAGAGCTCAAATGACAGATACTTTATTGACAAATATTCTAAGATAGATCCCCTGGCACAGTCCAGCATATAATAGCTTTTCTATTTGATGACAGGAAGTAGAAACTTCTGAAATTTAATTTCAAAATGCCACTTTTTTTCAATGAGTTCTAATAAAAAGAATGAGATCTACGAAGGGGAGGAGCAGAGGGAATTCAGGTAGGAGAGAAATTGCTGCAGTTGGTATAGTGGGTATCAGTTGTGCTACAGCCCAAGTGGGACTCGGCAGCTGAAGGGAGAGAAAAGAGGTGACTGTGACTGATCTTATATAAAACAAGCAGGTCACACCGGTTCTTTTGAATCCCACTTCTCCCCTTTGATTGTGAAGGAAGCCCGATAAGAAACTTCTTTGCCATTTATATATATATATATATAAATGGAGGGAGCAAGCTTTGTAATTTCCTTTATATGTAAAGCAGACTGTACTTTGCTTTGTCAAGTGTAGATGCGTTGTTAATTCAGCCAGTGCAGAATATAGCTCTGTGCTCACTGCTCTCTTCCTAAAGGATCATTAGGCAGCATTATCTGAGCAGTGTCTGGATTTTTACTCTCCTCTTGTTTTAGGTGGGAGGACTGCAAGGAGTCTCCAGAGGAATGTATGATGGACCTGTGTATGAAATCCCAGCTACGCCAAAATATGCAACTCCTGCACCTTCAACTAAATCCTCCCCTGCCAAAAACCAGCCCCCACCAATCAGAAACCTCCATCAATCCAATTTTAGCTTATCAGGTAAGTTAGCCTGACTAATGGGAAACCTTTTAAAGCCATGAGTATGGATTACTGGTGATGAATTTCAATTATAATTGCTTCTTTAATCAAATATAAAAGGATTTTATATAGTCATATACATACATATACTTATATATATATAAGTATATACATGTTTTTCTGCATTCATTGCCTAACAATATTTTACATGTTGCCAAATACTCAAAATGTTTTCAATCTGAACTTTTCTCTGTGTCAGTCTTTCAATATTATTTGAAATTAGCTGAATTCTCTGGTTTATGTGACTGCAGCCCCTTGGTGGTGTGCACAGCTGATGGGACTTGGGTCTGGTGCAACCTGTGAGTCTCAGACATCTCACAGGCTGCATCACCAGCATCTGCTAGACATGGAAACCTCAACTGTCCTTGTCCATGGTCATAAACCATGTGCAGATTGGAGTATTTTTGTCCTCTGCTCTTGGTGCCCAAAACGTGTTCCATGGTACATGGGAAACAGACTGGAAAATCATCCTTTGGGGTTGCTGGAAATAATTCTTGTCATCTGAAGACAATTACAAGTGTGTCAAATCCTTATTCTTCAAAAGTCTACAGCCCCAGTGGTGACTAATGCTTTCATATGATGTTATGAAAGTCATTGGATTTTCTCCCTTGTGGGATTTGATGGTGGAGTTTTCCTACTTTACAGACCCTCTCTTTAGAAACTAAATGAAACTTGTGTAAGAAAGTCTTAAGAGAGCAAATATTTTAAAAACCCTTCTAATGAGGTGAAGTATATTTTTGCCCATACACCTGAGACCATGGTGTGCATATACAGATATATATATATATGAAGCTATACAAAACAATAAAAAGTGCTTATAAAGTTCACATCTTAGTAATAACCAATAATTAAGATTTTCATAAGCGTCTGAAGCTGTGGTTTCACAGTGCACTGCTGGATCTGGTTACTGCCAAGGCATCTAGTGGTACAAATTTGATCTAAACAATGCAAACACAAAATTAGGCAGAAGCAGAGACTATGGAACATTTTAAATGACCCCACACGTTTATTACATTGCCTTTAGGAAATTGAGTGTGATCCAGCAGTATTTAGCCTGTCAGAAAGCTTGCTGTTCCCTTAAGCTTAACCTTTCAGCATTTAAAACGCAGTTTGAGGTTTACATCAGCTCAGTGCTCATTTCCTCCTGGATTTATGATTGCTAACATCAGATTTACTGAACTGTTGTCCCATGGACTCAGTAGGGACATGTATTCCAAGTCAGTGAGGCAGGTTTGAAAAGTCCCTTCAGGTCAGTGGAAAACAATTCTCCATGTAGGGTTAGCATTAGTCTGATCCTAAACATAATTCCACACTTCTCATTGAAGACAGAAATGTGCCTTGAAGGTCTGTTCAGCTCTTCAGTCAGGCTCAAGAGAAACCAGCTGATGTTGGTGTGAGGGAAGCATAGCCAGGTAAAACCTCAATACTGATGGTTTAATCCCTTTCATAGCTTTGTTTCCTCATTTTCTGTTGTTGCAGGAGCTCAGATTGATGACAACAACCCGCGTCGTACTGGCCACCGCATTGTGGCACCTCCCGGTGGGCGCTCTAATATTACCAGTCTTGGCTGAAAAATGATGATGGACAGAAACACAAGGATGAAGGATCATGGGAATAATGTCCATTCCCTTCAATATCTGTGTTATCGAGCCCACAGTTTTATTTGGTACTAATGGAAATAAAAACCGAAATGTCTTTATTTTTTCTTTTTTTTTTTCTTTTTTTTTTTGTATAGAAAGAGGTGATAATAGTGTGGTGTGTTTGCTTGGAACTACTTGCCTCACAATTGTGCTTTCATGCCA
Organism: Promerops cafer; assembly: GCA_013398275.1. Taxonomy (NCBI): domain Eukaryota; kingdom Metazoa; phylum Chordata; class Aves; order Passeriformes; family Nectariniidae; genus Promerops; species Promerops cafer. The sequence continues at coordinate 181,408 of VZSE01003972.1, read as the reverse complement.
TAGTCACCTTAAAGCATGGTGCTTCCATTGCCCCTTTAGTGACTACAGGTTTTAGCTTTGTCTCGTAACTGAATGATGGTTCCTTTGCACCCTTTTGCTGTATTAGAGTAGTTAATGCATGTTACTGAGTTATTTATGCAAGTTGCATTCTGTGAGTGAGTCCCTTTAGAACACATTGCCAACAATTGACTAGACACAATGCCAAGATTAATGTCTGTATTTGAGAAACACCACCAAAAACACTAATGAAGGAAGAAAATGGCCATCTGGAAAGTAAGCAGTAGAGTAGTATAGGCAGCTTCTGTTTAATCTTTAATTTATTATAAACCCCAGAAGCACTTCTCTCAAGACACAGAAACTCACTGGGACACGTAATGACAAATGGTCTCTGTAGCACCTGTCTGTTCCCACTCAGTACATTCCAAGTCTGTGTCCTTCTTGTTTCCATTTTAGACAGAGCCATAATTTTTACATACCAATGCCATTGCCTCCCCTGCAGGGATTTCTCCACCTGGGCAGTAGTGCTCTCCTTCTGCATGAGATTTTTGGTACTTACAGATAATCCAAGTTGCTGTCGGATTTTTAAAGTTTTTTGTACAAATTTTTTCCTTTGTAATCACATGCATTTTTACTTACTCTACCGTATCAAGATCTACTAGTCGTGGTTCAATTTCTGAATTCAAAGCTTGTGAAATAAAGGAAATTAATTGATGGATAAGCGTCTTGCTCTGCTTTCCAGTGCTGTGACTCAATGACTGAAAATTTGGAATGGAGGAACTCAAGAGAAATTGTCTTTCAGGCTGACATCATGCAGTAGAAGGAACCTCCTTAGATCACAAGTGTTGAAAAGTGTATAGGTCTGCATATGCATACTATAGTATGCTACACTATTTCTTATTAAACAGTGCTCACAGTAAAAATGTACTTACTAAAAATTGCACTTACTATTGCCTAAAATGTACTTACTAATGGTTGGATTTGATCTTAGCGTTCTTTCCCAACCTTAACAAGTCTGTGCTTCTATGACATTGCAGCTGCCTCAGTTTTGCCCAAATGAGACACAAATTAACTTTCTCCCAAAGACCTTCAGATCTACATCTTATTTGCCTAAAAAGGGGTAATTCATTACCATCATCTTCATCTGTAGTACAGAACCAGTACCCAGTGCTACAGTTTGACCTAAGCTATATTTGACTTCATTGTGGTTTTCTCTGCTGACTGAGCTGTGTCCAGGCATGGCAGGAAAAGAACATGCTGCAGGTAAGGTGAGGGAAGTGGACTTAAATTTTCTGAGAGTGAAGGAAGTATTTCTCCTTGTCCTCCTGACTCTCTGATAAACTGTGTAAAGAAACCTTATTTCCTGTCACATTTTCTTGTCTGAGGGTGTTGCAGATGCTGCGGGAGTCGTGGGCTGCAGTGGAAGTAGGGTGCTATGAGATTAGCAGGTCAACAAACATCTCCCCTTGTGCTACTTTGCCTTTATCCACACTGCAAAGCTTCAGCAGGCAAAGTCTTGCAGCAGTGGGGTGACACTGGAGAGTTTTTATCAGCTGCACTGCTTGACCACTGAGCACCCATCCATCCCACCCATGCAGCAGTAACCTGTGTTGGCACAGCTCGTGTGGTGCATGCCAGGTGCATGTGAGGCAGAATCGTTCTGGAAGTAGCCTGCCTGGAGCCTGTCATCCTGAAACTAGTATATTGTCACCTCCAGCTCACCTGGGATAGGAACTGCTACCCTGGAAAAAACCATTTTGGTCAGCTTGGTCTGAAACCTGGCAGCAGAGCTGGTCTGAAGAGCCAGCTTTTCCTTTGGCTTTGAGCTGAACCAGTGCAGAAACACTGCAATTCAGTCTGCAGTGAACTGAATTGGTTGCTCCCAAAAAAAGAGGAAAATAAAGGTTTTAATGAACAATCCCTTCTGCTAAGAATTCAAATTAACGTTTCCTATTGCCTGGAGAGTACCTTCATCTTCAGGCTTCCTTGCTCATTTGGTGGTTTAGATATTTTATATTATATGAATTAAAATAAATTGCTCACTTGGTGGTTCAGGTTTTTTCTAGGAAGTAAAAGAACACTAGCAGAGAAGCCTGAGGACAGTGTGCCCTGGAATAACCTACAGCCTAGTGGGTGAGGCAATCCTGAAATGCCAAGTCTCCATCTGCTTGTCCTATTCCAACCCATTTGCTGTGAGTGTTGACAGCCAGCAACAGTTGCGGTGATGTAACCCTGGCAGTAGAAATACAGCTGGTTTGTGAAGCTATGTGGCAAATTTGACAGGGTGAAAATTTTGGAACTTCTGGTTACAATTTCCTTACTGTGTTTCTTGCATGTTTTTGTGCAAGTAGCAATGGTTGCTCACCTCCAAATAAACTTCCACTCAACGTATGAGGCTTGTCACACTTGAGGTAGCAGAAATGATCATTGTGTAACTCATGTTAAGATTCCACTTTTCCTACACACTTAACAGCATCTTAAACCAAAAGCCCTTTGCCTACAAGCTGGTCAAAGATTCACTGTTAACATGCATTTATTTTTTCACAGTGAAGTGTCTGTGAATAAATATGTGTGGGTGTTTTGAGAAGCATTTCATGGTTCAGTGCTCCTGTGTGAACAAGACTGTGCCTGTCAGGTCAATGTGACTCTCCTATGATGTCTCCAAGAAGTAGCCTAAGCTCCTGCAGCCTGGCTGCTCCTGCCATGGCACTGCTGAGGGGCAGCCTGCAGGAAGCTGTGGATCCTGAGCTGTGCCTGACCAGGTGAGGTGAAGGATGCCTCACCTGGATGGTTACTGTGATTCCATCAGAGAGATGGCATGTGCCATTCCTCATGGATGGCAAAACAAAACAAGGGGTGCTTCTTCTACCACCTGGAGTCTTATTTCAAAGCAATGTCCCGCCCCCACACCACTAACTTGTCCTTAAAAAAATAAAACACTACCAGTAAAGAAAATGTGGATTAGCTGGTGTTCCTGAGTGCATGCTGCAGAATAGGAAACTGCACTTGAGTTTGCTCCCTTGCAGGAACACCAGGCTGAGAGATGATGTGAACTTGGTGAGGGGCTGCTGTTATCTCAACTACAGCTGGAAGCAGTGCAGAGCTCTCAGGCTTTCTGAATAGTCAAACTTTTAAAAATCTGCAGCAGGTTATGACCTTTCCAAACCTGATGTAGCTCTAATGATGTAAAGCTGCTCTTCCCTATTGCTATTTGCAACAGTCTGCTTAAAATTAGTCCCTATGACCAGCCTGGGAACTATCTTTGTTAATCAACTGATGTGGAAGGGAAGGCCGGATCCACAGATTGTTTTCTGAGTGTATTTTGGACCCGTTTGTCCTGTGTTACAGTTTGTCTGCTACCAGAGCAATGCAGTTACATGTTTAAATTCTAGTGTTTATAGCAAAGCCTGCTAATTATGATGCTAAGACTGTACCAAAACTGACAGCTGTCCCAGTCTTTAAGTGTTTCTCTTGGCAATATACTGGTCTTTGTCCTCAAGAACTAAAATCTCACACTAGACCAGGTCAGATGACCATCTGCTCTGGGTTCCAGTAGCCAACAACACAAGCTTGAAGGAGGTCAGAAGAGCAAGCATATAATGCTAACCCTCCTCTGAGTATCTGCTTCATTTCCAGTGCTTTGTAATTTCTTGAGAAGCAGCATCTTTGTACTCTGTAGCTCTCAGTGAGTTTGTCTGCCATGCATTTGCCACAGTGCTTTTAAACTCATGTGAAATGCTGCCATTAATGGCTTCCTGGAGCAAGGAAATGCACAGCTTAATGCACAATGGCAAAGTGTTATCTAGTCCTCTTGGCACCAGCTATTTCTTGCCACTTAGACCTGGCATGGTTCTCAAAGACTTCACATGGCAACAGCCTTACAGACCCAAGGGAGTGGCAAGCAGAATTCACTAGTTTGCCATGATTTCATCTTCTTGACATAAACATTTGTTCAAGGAAAACTCTTTAGGGTACAAAATATCTACACAGATACTCATCTATCAGTGTATCTAAATATACAATGGCACTAAAACCACTAGGTGTTACATTTTATAAAAATTAAATATTAGAAATATCACAAATCTGCATGATAGAGACAACTGCAGAATTAGAACATCAGTCTGGAATAACAGTGATTTAATTCAAGTATCTTAATCCTGTGTAATTGTCAAGGAGCTCTAAGTTCAAAAAAAAGTGTATTTTTATTCCAGGCTCACCAGAACACTGGATTCTGCATTTTTTATATTTTGGGTCAGGAAGTGTCCATGAATTCAATGCTTGCATCTGAATTTTCACCTCCCTTAAAAAATCAGGGATGTCTGAATGCACCATGCTCTGTTCCTTATTTCCTTCTCTCTGCACTTACTACTAAGCTACAGTCCTTGTTCATCTACTCTTGGTAAAAAAGTGAATCTCACACATCTAAACAAACTGACTTTAGGGTAGTTTTTCATCATGGTTGTGATGAACTTCCCACAAACTTTCCAGATAAATTTCAGTGATGGCAGTGAGGGCTGTTGGGAGAAGCGTGTATGGAAGATGGAATAATGCTACCCTTGATATTTAAAAATAGGAGGAAAAAGGCATGACATTTTCCCCTAAATTTCAGCAGTGCTTTTGATATGTACCTGTAAAGCATGATCAAATCTCCACGTTATAATTTCCAGAATAAAGAGAGGGTGCTCTATAGATTTACACTATGTGTACACTGAGTGTTTTGAGCTGTGGCTGGTGCCTAGGTATCCCATTTTCCCCTAGTACACGTCTATGATTCTCTAACATAACATAAAAGTTCAACAGTATTAAAAGCAACTGCAAAGCAAAGCAACTGCTCTGAGTTTTGTTTGGCATTTTCTGCACTCGTTGGTCCAGTTAAACCCTGTCTTGTTCAATATCTGCCTCACCGACTGAGTGATGGCAAGTGTCAACTATGCCCATCTGCACACGCCATTAAACAGGAACTCGGTGCATCCATGGGGAAGCTCAAGGGGACTGAAGACACTAACGGGGACAAGAGGAGCGGGTGTTTTGACAGGAGATTGCTAATGTGAACGTGGGAGAAAAGAAAGGTCTGCAGAAACTCCATCCCAGGGAACTCAGGTGGATGGAAGGCTGGGAGGTGCCCGCACGCGGACCTGGGGGACTCGCGGGGATCGCACGGAGCTCAGGGAGCCTCCCCGGCTCCTTCCCGAGCTCCCTGCCCGCCTCCTCCACCAGCGAGGGGATGGAAACACCGCCAGCTGCCCGGGAGAGGGCACTGCTGCCCCGCTTTTGGGACAATCCGAACCACCTTCTCTCCCAATGCGGAGAAAAAGCCCTCTCCAGCCGCTCTGGCCGAAGCTCAGCACAGGGTAGAGCCAGCCTGGGTAATCAGAAACCCGCTCGGGTGAATCTGCCGCACCCTGAGTGTGGCAGGAGCCACTGCTGCCCCGAGAGCATCGTCGGCTCTAGTGGCAGCAGCTCCCTGTGCCACGCGTGCAGAGAGCGCTGGAGAGTGAAACGTGCTCAACCCGATGTGAATACGCTGCTTCTGTTAGACATAAACAAAGAACAAGCAGCAACCAAAATGTCCAGACTGGGAAGGCAGAGACACCACAGAGCCGAAGTGCTGAAATGCCAGAATCAAATGCTTGAAAGGGTACAATTTAGAATTTTTTTTTTTTTTTTAAATTAACCATTTAACACGTGTGTGTAGCAGGCCTGGTGAACTCGTTTGCATAGCAGCACTTTTGTCTGAGGCAAACTGTGTAACTGATGTAGTACTTTCCATCTCCCTCCAAAGGACAAGCTTTTCATTAGCAAAATGTATGTTTATTTTTGAAAAGGCAGAATACTCCCACTTCATGAAAGCTGTAGGATTGCTTAAATGGGGAAATTTATTACACAATACAGGTGCTCTGTACAGCCAGTAGGAATTAACTGCTTTGCGTAACAAGAATTTCCCACAGGAAATGTAATGAGCATAACAAAGTATATGGGAAACAAAAGGGTGCACTTAAGGAAGAAGACTAGAAACTGAAGTATAAAAGTGAAAGAGTAAACCAGTTTTCTCTCATTTTCTCTAAATGTAACAATTTGAATTCTAAGACAAAGGCAGAGAAATACATATATAAAAATCTTTGTACAAATTTTAAAAAGCATACACAGGACTGGAAGCACAAAAATGTAACAAAAGAGAGACCAAATGTCATCTTTTGATGTACCAGTACTGTCTGAAGACTGTTTACATATTCTCTACATTTTTCTCTCCTTTTGTTAGGTCAAAGTAGCATTCACAAAAAAGACTCGATGTTTCACATCTTGGGCTCAAAAGTAAACAGTACATCACTATTGTGATGAAACCTTACTGAGATACACTGACCTGGGCCCAGTGTGCATCTGCTCTCCTACAAGTGCATTTTCCTCAGCATTATTCCAAATCTAAAACTGTCTCCCCAGCATATTACCCAAGCAATCTCAAAGAGCTTGTATTAAAGACTTCCTTGTTCCCCCTTACCAAAACCAAGAGGGAATGTTTTATTAACAGCTAAAGGAAGTTGGGATTGATTCTTGGTCTGCAGCTAAAAAAGATTTATGGGTTATTATTGATTTTCTTCGTTGTTCCTCAGCAAAGCAGCTCAGTAAGTACCTATAGCTGCTGAGATTCCCCAGAAGAATGCCTTGGTACACTGTGTTCAGACAGCTCAGACAAAGGCTTTTACTACCTGCTGCCTTTCTTTTTTAACATCTTTGAGTTTTTCCTTGGTTCAGTCTCCCCTTCATGTGAACTCTGTGACATCTCTCTGAAAGAATAAGTAAGGAAAAGAAAACAAAATTGCAGACAGTTTTTAAAATGCAATACTTCACTCTTAAACGAAATTAATTTTGGTAAAAGAAAGGCACTTGCTATATAACTTCTGCACTCACTGGTTTCAGCTGCCTCTGTTGAGGCTGCCAAAACAAAGCTGCAAAAACATAAACGTTCCTTTGTTGGGTCCCTGTTCCCTACACACGTATCCCTTGTCGGCTGTGGGAAAGGAGTGTGTGAAAAGGGCTGATGCCATCAGGGAAAGGAGCCATCTCCTGAAGTCAGTCCCAGGCTGAGGTCACTCAGGGGATAAATACTTTTCCCCAAAGGCCTGTGGCTCCTGAGAACCAACTGTTTGCTTTGCCTGTCAGCAGGATTTTCTCTGCTCAATATATCAAGCCGCAGCAACCAGCTGGCTGGTTTGATCTGCCCGTAGTAATCAGCTGGCATCTTTCAGGTTTGTAGCCATTTCTTCTCCTCTAGTTAGCACCCCAGCATAAGCCAACTGAAACATCTATCAAGAAAATCATTGTTAGAGCTGCTACCCTCATCAGCCAAAGACTGGCGCTCGCCTTTGTTCCTGAAATAACGGTGGAAGCTCAAAGCCTAAATACCATAGACCATATTTTGGTTGCTACATTTCAGCCTAGTTCCATTGAATTCACTTGTCTCTGCTGATTTATGCTGTCTGTGACTCAGGTTTAAATAAAACTAAATAAAGGAAATTTGGAACCAGTATTTCACATTTCTCTATCTTAATCAAAGCTATTTATAAAATACATAACAGTACAGACAAGCAAACAGAGATGAATTTCCTAACTTTAAAAAAGATTATGGGGTAAAAAAGGTTAAGTACATGTGAGAAATAAATATTAAGGAAGCACAGCTAGTGCAGGCATTATGTTTTGAGTTTGACTGACACACCTCCTTAAGAAGTAGATTTTGCAGTTTTTATATTAAAAAAGTTTTTATAAATAGCTTTTCACATACCATGTTTTTAGTCTCTAATGTACCTGCATAAGCCAGAAGTTATTCCATGGGGCTCTTGAATATTTTCATGAGAATCATCTTTTTCTGCTGGTTCGGGTGACTGGAAGGTCTGTCTTTTGGAATTTGCTTTTTCACCTGAATTACCAAATGCAGTGGATTTAAAAAAAAAAAGAATCACATATAGTAGAGCTTGTTTGGTTTTGATTAACCTGAAGCAAAAAATTACACTCTAACGCTTCATAGATACCTATTATTATTCCAAGGAAATCCCTCCACTTTACATTACCCCAGCATACCACTTTTTTACCACACAGCAGACTGTGTGAGAGCTCGCCACTTGCAGAACACTGAACTAAGTTTCCATGTGGTGCAACAGTTGAAATCCCTATCATATACTTTCTTAGCAAGTAACTGAAAATGGGTTTTTACTACCACCAAACAGAAGAAAAGCCAGTTCATATTTTTGAGTGATTTAAATCAGAACAACATGATGTTAAAAATTCACTCTTTTAGGGCCCTGAACAAAGTTTCCACGTGTCCATGCAGTCACGGTGCCTACCAAGGCAAACAACTCTGCACACCTGAGAAACAACAGCTGGGGAGAGAGACTTCCAAACTGTGCCTGACTGACCTGCTTTTCTCTTTCAGGCACACATCTTGCCTTTCAGCATCTTTCAAATGTAATGCCATATGTTTCATTCTGATAATGACAGAAAGACTGCACGGCTCAAAGGATGACACTTGTACACTGCATCTGATATGGGCACTAGGAAACACGACTGCTATTGTAAAAATTTGTCCCTAAGTCTCTCTTGAAGAATGAATTAGTATAATTCGTTAAAACTACAGGAAATTCACAAAAATAGATCAAGCTTCCTGATTCAGTAGGATTATATTTTTGAGTACACGTGTGGGAGGCAATTCTTCCATTCTGCCAGGAGAATGAAAGCTGAATGATTCAACTCTGCTGTTCTTCCATGGATTTAGCAATTGAGGTGAACAGAGTTGTTTCTAAAGGACATGACACAGACATGAAAAATGTTTTGGTTTCAGCAGGGCAAAGCCTTACACAATGTAATCTATCAGCTAAAGGCTGCTCTGGAGTGAGGAAAGGTGACACTTGCTTGTGGCTGTGCTGCTGGAGAACTGAGAACTGACTTTGAAAGGTTTCATTACTTTTCTACATCCCAATTAGGGAAATGGCACTGATGAAAAATCTCTCCTGAAACTCCAATGTGTTATACTGCAAAATCTGCACTGATTTGTGGAATTATGTGAAGTTGTTTTTTAACAGTTCAGGATAGTACCAACCTGCTGGCTTGCTCCTTTTGGAAGACTTCTTCTTCACATTCAGTGGAACTCGTGTCAGCACAGCCAACTCACTCACAAAGTCCTGCTCTGCTTCCTGCATGCAAGGACAAAGCAGCAATCACTCAACACAACCCTGCTCGCTTCTGCGTTACGTTATTACATGTGGCACGACAGAACAGGCACATCACTGCAGAAGCACAGGAAACAATATGGCACACAATCAGGAACTGCCCTACAAGACAGTGATGAATCTCAGCACTGATTTCAACTAGGGTAGCAAAGAGACCCTTACAATCTGCCCCATGTTTCTCCACGGAATGCTTCAGATCCATGAACCATTTTACCCTTAGCTGATCCTCCAACTCGGTCCCTAGGCGGTGCAATCCCAGCAGCTTCTGTTTCAGAGACTCCAGACGAGTTTGCTGCTGCAGTTCAAATCGAGCCAAAACCTTGTTTTGCTGTAGCACTATCCTGGTCAAGAGAAATGTAAATGTATAGATGATGTTCAGTGCAAGGGAGGAATACAATCCTGACAAAGTCCATTTAGAAGGTTTTGTAGAGAGAAAGGTTCATTAACAGTACTGGCCCAGCCAGCTTGTGCTGGGACAGAAAATTTTGTGGTAGATTTTTAGATTTACTTATTTTAGTAACCTGCCTTGGATTTCCATAGGATACAAAGTCCTTTTAGAGGTAGGAATTACAGGAGTTTGCAGTGTCCATGCCTGGACTTTGGGAGCTGGAATTCAGCTCTAAAGTTGAAGCCTGCTTTCAAAACCATTGTATGTTTCTAGGGTCAGTTTTACTGTCTGCTTGCCAAAGGGCCAAGCTGTTCAAAGATCAGGTGTGGGAATAAGGGATTAAGAATTAGCCATTTCATCCAGGGCTCCTCAGTACTGAGCCATCATCAGTACCAGACTGAGCCATCAACATGGTTATTCAAAACCTGGCAACTGAAAGCATTAACAACTCTATTCTTCACTCATTTTACTTTTCTGGTTAAGGATTGTTATTAATACAGTACAACCTACATGGCTGCAACTTTGCTGCATCTGAATTTCTTCTGTTTTCTTGCCTGATCTACCTTAAAGCAATGCTGCCAATCCCCCATCAAATTCCTCATGGAAGGAGGTGACACAAATAGTTTCTGACATTTACACTTAATGAAGTTGGTATTGGAATGGTCACTGCTTCCAGAAGTTACCTTTCAACATTTGCTTTCTGAACTCACACTCCTAACCTTGCACCAAGGGCAAAAGAAATAAAACAATATAACAATGCAAGTTTAAAGGAGCTGGAGAAATGAATGTAAACTTTGTCATTAATTTACAAAGGACTAGACCGTAAAAGAAATCATAATGGCAATAGAAAAATGGGTTTGATTTCTGATGATTATGAGATCAGCTTAGATGCTCCCTAGTTACATTCTTCAATACCACACTTCTGCTTGTGTGAAAGCAAATTTCATTGTATTTTGTTTTAAGATACTAGAATAGATTATGGGAGAAAAAAAAAATGAAAGAAAAGTTAGAAGTGAATTTGTATTTCACAATAAATGATCAATTTGATAATGAATAACTAATAGATCTTTCATGATACCCTTTATTACATAAATCCATTTCTTTACTAACTCAAACAGGGATGAAAAAGTGGGCAATGGTATCTTTCAATTTAAAATAAACAGAATGTGTAAAGAAAGATTTAACCTCTTTACAATGCCAAAACTGCAGCTGTTGTAGTTTTCTGGATAATAAACCAAGAGTAAAGACATAAAATGATTACAAAAATTTATCATGCACATGACAAGTCATGGAGGTTCTTATGACAACTTACTCCTTTTTAATTGCAGTGCTTTTCGTCTGGATTTTAAGTTTCATTAAATCAGTAATTAATTAAATATGATTTTTATTTAACTAACATTTGAGGGATTCCACTCCAAATTTAGTGCAAGTAATCTTGATTTTCCAAGGCATTCACTGAAGCCTTCTTTCTATTTTGAGTATTTTTTGGGCTTCAAACATTTTCTCTGCATCATGGTATGTTTTCTCCACAGCAAACTAACAAACACTTTTGATGTTTAAAGCATAAAGGATGGAATGTAATGAATTACACTCAGCATTGGTTCCTATCCTACATTTATGTTAAATTTCTTTTAAAATTTGGCATATGTTTTGGCATTGTATTTAATTCTCTTTTCAAACTGCCTAAGTACAGTTCTTCAATCTGTAACTAATGACCATCAAAAAGTTTATTTAATAAGAAAGTAATTCTCTGAGATCAAAGGGCAGACATGATTTGGCAATAGGTATTTCTTTTCCATCAAAGAGAAGTATAAAATGCAAACTCAAGACATTTATTCAGCTAGACATTTATGGAGATCTGCAATAACTCACAAAGTTTAAATAGACAGCAGTGCTGCTGCCTGGTCTAACCTTTGGTGGACTGTGGATGACACATTTAGGAGGCCTTTGGTGTGTTTTTCTTTCAATGACAGTTCATTCTCTTTATTCTTCAGTCTGATCCTTTCATTTCTTTCCGCTGAAATAATGTTTTCGAAAAATTTTCTGCTCAAAATTAAAAACTCTGAGTTGTGACAACCTTCATCACAAATTAATCCTGATTCTAGGCAGTGTTTCCAAACTTACTACTCCTTAGGGATATCAAATACTTCTTACACACTCTGCCACTGTGATCTGCTGCAAAGAGAATACTTTGTGCATAGGAAATAGATAGGAATGTTACTGAAATCCTGCTTACCTACTTCTCCCACTAGGCTAACTGATTAACATGGAATTTGAAGCAGAAATTTTCTAAATAGACCTTGATGCCTTAAGCAAGAACTGTAATACCTAAACAAAAAATGCAATATAAAGAAAACCCTCTACTCAGAGGTGACTTATTCCTGGGAATACCCAGCTTCACAAGATGTCCCCTCAACTGACAGGAAACTATTCTGGTTACTTTTGCATATGCTCACACTCTGTGACTCAGTGCTTATTTGCTGACCAGGCTCCTGACTCTTGCCCCTGCAGTCCTGCCTGGCAGCAAGGCTTGGGCACATCTGACAGACAAGAGCTTGCACCACTCTTTTGAAATTAACAGGAGGGAGATGGATGGGTTTGTAACAGATCAGGGTACGTAACCTTCATCTGGGGAGCACCCAACCTTTTCTGAACACTCAGAGAGGCTGACAGGCACCTTTCCTACCAACTGCACCATCAGGGAGCAGTTTCTGAATGTACTCTGGGCTGGGCTGGGCTGGGCTGGGCTGGGCTGGGCTGGCTGTGCAAGGGGAGGTACTCTCCACCTTTGCTCCTGTGACTGTGCCAGGCAGACTGAATTCAGATTTACTAGGCCAAGGGATGCCAGAAGAAGCAAAATCCTCTAGCTTTATATTAAGCACAGTCACTGGGAGACAGAATTGTCTTGTAGTTGTCAATACCATACAAACCTTGTAAGGATTTCAGATGCTGAAGCTTTTTTCCTTCATAGCCTTCTGTGATTTTTCCTAATTGCTGGTAGTACTTTTGCACCAATCTGTTGATATTATTGCTGGTCCCATACACACTTTCAACAGCAGATTCCACCAGTCTCTCCTGTAACACACAGTACAAGTCACAATTCATTTTCCAAGCCCAAAGGTGTTTTGATCTGTTTAAAAAAAACCCATACCTAATTTCATACCTGCACACAAAATTGTGAATTTAAAATGTGGCTTTAATAATGGGGCAGACTGAGATACTGAAAACCATGCAACACTTCAACATCAAAAATTGCAGCAAAATCTTTCTAATTTGCCTCATCTCCATCTGGGAAGGGGTCATTCCCCTATCCATTCAACCACCACAGCCCATTTTAAAAGTCAAGCCAACTGCCAGCAAAGCAAGCTAACCTATGTGCAGCTCTGCTGTGACTTTCCATTACACAGAAAATCCAAATATTTACTTTGGAAAAAAATTATTCATCTATGATGTAAGTTTTAATTTTAATTATATTTGATTATTTATATTTGAATTAATACTAAACTCGTAGTGTGCACACACTATTAATTAGTCACAAACCCTTTATCAATAGATAACCATTTCCTTCTTCTTTTTGTTATTCTCTGACATGAAGAGTTGTGACAATTTCTTTCCTGTTCCAGTGTTTGACTTAGTAAAACCTGTTTTGGCTGCTGTAGCAAATACTTTACTGCTACATAAATGTTAGCTTGTAAGCACTTTGCAAATTATGCTCGGTTTTAACACAGGTCCTAACAGTCTTCTGCTGATACTTCCAGGCATAGGTTAATGCATACATTAAATTGCTTTCCATCTGTGCAAGGTAGCCCTTGTTTTGTTTGGAAAACTGCTATTGACCATTTCCATACCTTGAAGTCCTGTCCATCATCTGAATTCTTTTTTCCAGCTTCTCCTCGGGCATACTGAAGCAGTGTCTGCCCAATCACCTGCTCCATGTGCTGCTGAAGAAACTGAAGAGCTTCTTGGATTTCAGTGACTAGCTGCTGGTGAAATTCCAAATTGGTTTCTTGTGTTTCTTCCTCAAGCTTCTCTTCCTCTTCACGAATGTGGGACTCCTGGTAATCAGACAATAACACAGCACTGCCATTTAAATATGTTACCAATTGTAGTCAGCTTCACTTTGAAAGAAAGTCCGGCACGCATTCAGAATGTTACAGTTTTAGTAATTATAATAATATAATTTACAGAGGAAGTTTGTACAGTCATTTAACACATTTGTCTTTGCAACAGAACTGTAGCATCTGCCATGATATGTACAGTAAAAGTTGCATCCTGTCCTGTTAATCACTTCTAAGAGGCGTGTTCACATGTATGTGAAATATCCTGAGTCCAGTAAGGGACAATTGTGGATCCCTTGATAAACTGCACAGGAGCAAGGCAAGTACAGTTATGCACCAGGAATACTTGCAGTCTGTGTGGTCTGAGAAAAACTTGGCTTGTTGGTACTTGGGAACACCAATACTCTTGGGAGCACCAATGGCCCTTGGGGCAGGTCACAAAGGTGTGTAGCAACACTTGAAAATCATTTGCACAACATCCTCTGGTGGTGAGTTCTAAAGCTTTTCCACATATTTCTTAACTTTGAACCTGCCATCCAGTATCATTGCTAGGTGCTCTCTTCTTTCATTAGAAACGTGTGAAAAATGGTTCTCTATTCACACATTTGATGCAAGTTTTAAAACCTATGATATTCCAGAAGATACCTATATTTTAGGCTACAGAGTTCAAGTCCTTTTAAGTCTTTGGACCATCCTTGCCTCCATTTTTGTACATGAAAAGTGCACACTTTTCATCTAAGCTCTCTTTAGTGAACAGTAGTATCTGCTTACCAGCAGGGTCTGTTCTGTCATCCTTAAGTGCAGTAGTCTGCCACAGATGGCCTTCTATTCTGGGGCTGATGTCTTTCTTATATTTATATACTCAGTTAAGGCTAAATAACATTAAAATATTCTGGGAGATGTGATAATACCTATCGGATGCCTTCTTGGAAATAAGAAATGCAAGCAGAAAAGGAACATTCATCTGTAGAAACAGTCTTATTAATGCTGGGTTGTTCTGATGTTATATTTATAGCTAAGACATGTTTTTGAGGTTTTTGAGAAAGTTGGAATGTCGTTAAACTGTTTAGGTTTTTTTTAGAGATTCAATGTCATGTGATTATGCCCAAGCTAGGATTCATTAGTCATTTTACATTCTATATGAAATCAATGGATAGACATGACCTTGTCCACCAGTATATAACTGGCCCAAGCAAAAATTAAGTTTGGGTAAAACAACACAAAATATCTAAAAATCTGGTTGAATGTCTGTAAATTAACCTCTTCCTGAACTCCTTATAGATTGGTTCTAGTTTTGAAGGTTGTTTGTGACATGTTTTTTCTCTTGACTTTTCCCAATTCCACACCTATTCATTCCCTACTTTTTCAGCAGCAAGACTCTTACCTGTGTATTTTCAGGCACTTCCTTGTGAGATGGGTTTTAGCTGGACTTCGAAAGAAGCTGTAATGGAGAGAGGCTAAAGGAACACTAATACCTGAGGACATTTCATTTTCATTAGGGAACACAGGGATTGCATCAATTAATGTCTCCATGTGAGCTAAGTGAGAGGAGTAGCGGAAAGCAAGAGGAATGCAGTGATATGCATTTGTATTTTATAATTTTATATTTTATTTCTTCTGAAAGTTAATGAGTTTTTCACATTTTCAAACTTAAAAGAAATTGCTTCAATTGACATTTTTCAAATATGAAAACGGCAGGACACAGATTTTCCTTATTCCTCTTCCACGTGGAGATTGAGGGTTTGTACTATGCAAATCAAAATTAGAGAGGTACAGAATTTTACCTCTCAGCTAATTACAGCAACAGCACAGAGCATAGAGCTGCAAAGTGTTTGATGGGTTCAAGCCATATGTGCAGCAGCAGTGGGTTGGGCAGAGCTATCACTGACACCTGCTGGGAGGGTTGTCTGAAGTTGAAATATGAAATGTGGTGTTGTTCTACATAAATATCCAATGCAGGTAATTAAATAACCAACAACACTTAATAGATCAACACTAAAAACCAGTCACGAACAGATGTGAAAGTGACCTATGGGAACATCACATCTAAAAATCCCTTAAGCTTTGTCTTCTTGACCTACAGTAGCCAGATAATTTGGGAGGATTGGGAATGGATGCTGATCTTCTCATGGACAGAAAGAGAAAAAAAAGAATGAAAAATTTTGACAGTATAGAAGAACTTGCTTGGTGTGATAAGAGCAAGAATTTCTCCTAATGCTCCAGTAAGAACTTCTCAAGCATATATTACAATCCCCAGCAGAATTAGTAGGAGCTTCTCTTACCCTGAAGCAGTAGCTTTGCAGAAGTCCTTTATACATGTTGACAACCTTGCCTTCTTGCATTAGTATTTCCATTATTATAAATAAATTGCTAAATATGCTTGATAAGATAACACATATCATGGACAGCTATATACTCAATAAAGTATAAGGGATTTTAAAATGTCTGCCCAAAGTACAACAGGCACACTCAGGGACCTCCTATGCCAGCTATGTGCACATTTTTGATAGAGAACATTTTTCTTTCTCCTTGAAGCTTGAACTTTTTTTTTTTTTTTTTTTTTTTTTTTTTTTTTTTTTTTTTGTGGTTTAGATCTGCCATGGCTGCTTCTAATGCCAGATATCACAGCATATGAGACCTCTGGAGACAACCCACCTGGACACTGTACCTACCACTGCCTTCTGTAACTGCCACTGGTCCTCATCTTGGCACAGGGAGGATCCCTTCTGCAGGGTATGCTGCTCTCTCAGCTCCTGCAGCGAGCTCTTCTTTCTGGAGAGGCGCATGCGCGCCAGGGCTGCCATTCCAACCCTTCGGAAGCTGAACCTTCTGAGTACTGACCCCAGCAGAAGTCGGTGCTTTTGCAATATATAGCTAACAGACCTGCAAAAAGGAACATTAAAAATCCATCAGTGAGGCTGCTTGCTGGTTTGGCACACCTGTGTTCAGCAAAGTCATTGCTTAAAGGTGCCAAGAGTTATTCTTCACTGTGTGCAATGTCTTTTCACACAAAGCATGCCTTGAAAAGCTGCTCAGGTGTAAAGAATGGGTACTGCTGTGTTACACTTCTAGTTCTGTCACACTGAAGTTAAATTAAAATGAAAATAGAAATAAAATAGCTAAATAACCATCTATATGTTGCTAGAATGAACACTTTATCTTGCAGAAAATGCAACTCCCTGTGACATAGGGAGTGTAGTGAGAGGCTGGTTCAAGACCAGAAAGCACTCACAAGCACAGGAGATATTCACAAAGCACACCAGTGAGAAATCACATAAGACTATTTTTTCTAATTTCCAGGAGTCATGATATGTCTATATTTTAAATTTGCTTTTGATACACAAACAAAAACCTAGACCAATTGCCTCTCTGTCTGAAGGTGCTAATAATCTCTCAGCACTGCTTTCCACAATGTAATGTACACAAGTTTTTATCTGGGCATGCAACAGTGATGTTTTACCCCACTGCTCACTGATGAAACTGTGCTTACTCATCACTGAGGCATCCTAGTCTGCTTACGACACCTTGAATTATCTTCTCTTGTTTCTCAGACAGGTGCTTTTGCATCACAGCAGACAGAGCATATTCCGTTATCCAGAGCTAAAAGCAGGGAAAAGAATTACAAATACAAGACACTCTGATTTCAGCCAGTCACTGCATAAAGAAACAACGGTTTATTTTACTAAAAAATCATCCCTTGCTTTCAAAAACAAACTCATGCTGAATTAAAATTATTCTACTTAGGAATATTTTTTTCAATTATCAAGATCTTAAAAAAAACTCACTGAAAAGAAAAGCTTTGCCCTGGTTTGGATCAGCCCTGAGCTGTGTCTCCTACAGATTTTTTGGTTTCAGCAACAGACGAACAAGAAAAAAATAAAAATACAGCACAAAATACTGCATTGACTCTTATCAGCAGGTTGCAGTAGACTTTTTATTTGTTTTTTTCTTTTCACTAGTAGAGAATGTAGTATTCATTTTCAATGAACAAAATAAAGATATCATCTTCCATCACACTTCTGTCACAGTAAACAGTGCTAATAGTTGGAAATGGAGATTGTGTGATTAGGTAAGTATATGGACTGCAAGTTTACAGCTCCTTCATGGTGATATTTAGATCGAAGAATTTAATCTTTAAATGAATTTTTATGGATTTGCCACTAGACTGTAAACTTTTGGAGATATGGACTTAAGACTTCGTTTAGTAAGTTGCCAGTATTTAAGGAATAGTAAGTAATAAGCTGAAATATTTACAAGGCTCCAACTCTTACAGTAAGATGAAGAGTATATTTTAGGCTACTGACAGCTGGAAAAAAGCAAGTTACCTGCTGAGGTATGCAGAGCCCTCAATTAAATATAATACCCAGGGTGTCTGACAGTTTCACTTTGTGTTCTAGCATCATTCAGAACATGAGGGACAAAGTTTTCAATTATGGCAGACAGGTAGGTTTCCCTAGATCAGTATGTCCAGCAAAGAATTAGATGTCCTGGTTGCAGGAGGGGGTGAAGCTTAGTGTGGTGTGGGCATATCCAAGTTGTTATTCTGTACCACCCACATCATAAACGTGGGAGTGGTTTTGGGGTGAAAATGAGCAAACCCCTCAGAAGTGGACACCATTTTGCCTCTCTCTCTCCAGCAGGAAGGTGTCAGCATCAGCCCCTGCAGATCCAGCCCCCATGAGCACCCCTGCTCCCCGTCCCATTTCTCCAGAACGCAGCTACGGGACTTGGCGCTGAAAGGGCAGCGGCAACAACGCCCATCAACAGCAGGACTGAACCAACAGAGCCAGTGCAGAGGCTGCCACGGGGGAAGCACTGGTGGGATCGAGCCCAGTTGAGGGGAGCCCCACTGACAACAGCTGAGCTGAGTCTGGGCCTTCTGGGCTGAGCTGAAAGGAGAGGGCAGCATGGCTGGAAAAGTGGCAGTGACCTGCAGGACCAGCGCAGGGGGCGGGAGAAACAGCGGCACAGACACCTGTGCAGAACTGAGCCCAGCAGAGCAGCAGCGCAGCCGGACTCGGGGGATTTCTGTCACTGGCTTTCACTGTTTCAGGCTGGGGGATGTGGGAAATGTTAGCCATGGGAGTTCCCTTGCCATCCTGCCTTTGTTTGTGATGGCCACGTGGGCAGTGGGTGGGAATGGTCTCCATATTACCTTTGTCTGGGGAAGCCAAGTGGACATGACCTACAGGGAGCATCTGCCATCTGCTTGCTTTTCCCCAGTGGTGAATTCCTTTTTTCTGGGAAAAACACCTTCTCTTTGTGTATACCTTTGCTATTAATACTGCTGTTGTTATTGTGCATTTCTTACTCCATGGCTTTGTGCTTTCAGTAAATTGTTATCTCAACCCTGCTTTTGCCACTCCCTTACTGGAACAGGCAGGGGAAGGGCAGTGTTTCATTTGCAGTTTAGTTTGCATCTGGTGCTAAAACCAGCACAAATGTGTAACTGCGTAATTGTTAGTGTTAGAAATCAGGAGTAGTACTGGGCCTCTCTGCTGGATATGAGTTTTTCATTGGGAAGCAGCGATCTGTGCAGGAGAGAGGCTTTCTCTGTGAGTACAGAATGAACTCCCCTGGGAAGTGCAGAGAACATCAGAAACCTCATCACCTTTGGCTTCAAAGTAAAAATGTCTTTCTTTCATGGCTAGTGCTTTCTCTGTAGAATACACAATGACACATCTAACTGACCTCTCTCCATGTAGAAAACCTTACCAAAACACATGTTCCTGAGCAGGATGCCTGACAAGGATGGGCAGGCAATCAACAACAAGTGACAGATGGGAAGAGTGCAGCTGAGCATGAGAAGCACAACCCAAAAGACTGCATGGCACTGGAGACACACTGGGCTGCTCTCGGCAAGAGCCTCAGACACACCTGTGTAGCCAGATCTCAACTGATCTGAGTCTAGGTGAGTACGATAATCATAGAGCACAGCTGAGCACAGTCTCTTTTCTGATTGCATGCTGCAAGCATCAAATTAAGGTCCATCAGGTCTCCAGGTATCATCATGACAGATGGCAAAGACTTGCTTGAAGTAATAATTGTTATCAGCACTTCCTGTTAGCAGCTCTGTGGATATAGCTCCTAGTGTTTCACACCTCTCTGCACACGCCTTGTAGATCCATCACATTGTGTACTTTAACATCTCTTTCAGCAGTTGAAAGAAAGTCTGAAAACAACCTTTCACTTTCCAGCAGTAATTTTATTTCCAATGAGAGACTGGCTGTGGTTCAGCTGTGGGTCTCCATCATTTTTGGAGACCTGATTATTTACTGAGAGTTGCTCTTGAAGGGCAAGTCAAACATGAGGGTATGTATCACCAAGAGACAGAACACAGGAGATGATACCTGAATTACAATTGGAATGGTAGATGATATAATACTGCAGCCAAGAACCCAAAATATAGCACCTCATTTGCTATCAGTATATCCTATGCAAAAGTATATCCTATCACCATCAGTGATAACAACAGAGCTTCTTGTCAGTGTTTTTTACTTCTGTTTATGAAGAAACAGCTTAGTTCTGTAGTAGTGAGGAGTTCCTTCTAAAGAATGAGTCACCTTTCCCATTAAGAGTGCCTTTGAGGTAATCCGTATGCAGAATTTATAAAATGTCTCTGCACCTCCCTGAGACCAATGGGAAACTGAGAATATGGCAGAAATTCCTCCAGCACACAGTTATTAAACTGAACAGTAAAAGTACTTCAGTCATGTAAGTAGTAAGAGAACAAGAGGAAAGGAGGGGGAATTATCACACATTTATGATGAGAGGATAAATAAAGAAGATTGAGAATTAGACCAAATACTAAACCAGTGTTTTGTCTCAAAAAAGGCCATTAGGAAGATGATCAAGATAAAAAGGATCACCTGGAATAAACAGGATATTGTATGTTTAATTGGAAACAACACCTAGGCAGCTCACTGAGATGGGCTAGCAGAGCTGGGTATTTTCCATCTCCAAAATACATGAAGACCTCACACAAATAGGCAGAAATGTGACACTAAAGATTCTCTGGGAATGTTGAGGCTGCTGGCATGTGGCTGAAAACCAGCAAAACAGAGACAACTACCTCTTCAGGCCAGGTGGCAAGGTCAGGCTTTTTGCTTGCACCAATACTCCACTGTTGGGTCAAGTAACCAGGCACGTCTCCAAGCTTTCCTGTTCTTGGAACAGCCTTACTTTGCTCAAAGGCAGGTTGTATGGAGGGGACAAACTCATGCTGCTGCACAGACTTAGCTCTGGAACAGAGCTCAGGTCCTCTGTGGTAAATGGCGGAGTAAAGCTCTACGGAATGTCCGGCTTCTTGAAGTGCTACTCCAATCGCTATGAAAAAATAAACTAGAGAAAGTGATAAAATGCACACCATGTCAAAACTGGTAAGCAGGTGCCAGTTCAGCTTTCTGGGTGTCAAGCAATGACGTGGGAATGGATGGAAATCTCATCCCATTTTTATTCTGTAGGCTTCCAAATATTTTGCTTCTTGGTCACAAGTCCATTACAAGATCTTCTGAAGCACTGCTGAAGTTAAGTATTACTCTCTGGCAATAAAGGTGAGGAATATGCCTCTCCTTTCTGTTTTGACATCTTTAGCACAGATTATTCAAGGAATGAAAGCAAAGTGATTTCTCTGTATTGGCCTGTAGATGGGGTGCAATGCACACTGACTGCCAAGTGAGTCTCAACCTGGTGCAGGAGGCTGCTCCCTAAAACTGGTCTCTACAGAAATCATGAGTTAAGGACTACGTGGGAAATGCTCAAAATCTACTTTCATTAGTCATTTATTCCCATTTGCCTCACTCATATCCTCAAGCCTACAAGGCAAAGTTATACATGAAACTGTTTTTTTTCTTTTCAGTTGTAGGAGTGTTTCTTTTCACCCAAAGGACATCATATTCCAGAAATGTATAAATGCTAGAAAAGATAATCTAAAAAAAAGGTGATTCAAGTAAAAGGGAAAAATGTCTTTTAGAACCACTTTGAAAAGCGCACATAAACACCCTGGTGAAAAGTCTTCTGGTGTGAAGACTTCCCAAGCCTGTAAAGCAGGTGACTGTGTAACTCTTAGCGTAGCACATTTATCAAGAGGCAAATGAAAGACAAATCTCCTGCTGCAAAATGCCTGACAATTTAAAAGACCTGTCAATATGACTGTTGATTTAATGGATCTTTTGTCAAATCCAGACTCTAACATTTATGGGATCTCCCAAGTGACATAATCACCTGGCACAAGTGTCCAATATCTCTTCTTCTTAAGGTGGAAACCAAGTGCTCCTTTTTGTAGGACGCAAGTGTCAGCTTATTGCTTAAATGTTCATGCTGCTGTTTTATAGTAGGAAAGGAACAAGAAATGCACATTGCATTTGAACACAATATAATGGGTTGTGATGTTTTTCAGACTCATGAAAATTTGCCAGCCTGGCTTTGGTGGAATAGCTATCTCCCTGCATGCTCTCTTTGGAGATAAAGCAGGTTTATTTCCAGTTCAAATACTTTCCAAAAAGCCACGAGCATTAAGTTAAAAAAAGGTACTTAGGCTCCTGCACAGAATATTGTCTTGAGGAATCATAAGATGAATTTCTCACTAAGAGAAACTCTTACCTCTTCTTGGAATTTACCCTGCAGAATCACTTGTCCTTCGGACAGCTCTGTCTGCCACTCAGGAAATTTTTGTATTGAATAAAGCCCAGCTGCAGTGCTGGTGAGTCATAGACCAATGGGAAAGCTCTGCCATTGCTAACTTAATTTCTCTATAGCTCTATATCTCAGTAATTACTGTTAATTATGTCAGCAAACCCTTAATTATTTTATTTTTTTCAATTTTTTTTTTCCAGCTAGGAAGTAATCTGCTTTACATTATGCATGCTAGGGTACACAAAGTGATGGAAAGTCCATTTTCTAATTTAAATAACCTAAGCTTGGGCATGACCAGAACACCTGAATTCACATACAATGAATGCCTCACAAAGTGCTGCCCAAAGACCTATTACCTAGCAGCTGAGTGCTGGAGATGAACTAATCCTTTAAATCCTTTGAGAAAAATTCCCAGGGTATGGTTTCTCCACTCAACACTGTGCCCAATGATAGCAACAGAGGAATGTACAAACAGCATTTTTGGACCAAAACGTCAGACTTGAGATACACCCCATCTGTGATGAGTCTCTCATTTGTTAAACACATCCTCTCCAGCCCTGAACAACAGCTGGGGTTCAATGGGACAGTGGAAGGGCCACAGCAGAGGTGCCCTAATGTGCATTCTGACATGATATTATTCAGAAGTTGCACACCAGAACGTCCTGCTTCTCTGTGTTTTTTACGACAGTGAATACCACCACATTCCTTAGGGCTCTGTGTGCTAGAGACACGCTCATAGCTCACCTACCAGACCAGGCTGCTCAGGCCATGCACATACAAGGACAGGCAATTTGTGCACCCTTGATGAATGTAAAAATGAACAGCAAGGTTTAAACTTGACAAGTCAGGTATTCAATCTAATCCTTGATAAAAAGGGGCAAAATAATTAAAAAAAAAATTATGTCAGACATTGTTTCATTCATCACCAAAGGTACAGGTATGCCAAAATCAAACACTAAATGCCAGCTAACAGTCCTGGAAAATACAAATGTAACTAAGCATGTGAGCAGACCCATTGGCATCAGTGGTTGGTCCCAAGCACAATTTAGTTTAGTTTGCTAGATAGCCCTGTGACACCAAAACAGAAAAACAGAATTGTTTTTCAAAACAGGTCAGTTACAATAAAGGAAATACAAAAAGATCAGGGAGGTGCATGTTGCATAACTCCAGATTAAGGAAAATATAAGAAGAAAAAAAGGAAATGTCTCAGAATTTTCAATGAAAAATTTTACTTTTGTATTGCCAAGGGTGTTCTAAACCCACTGGCTAGCAAACAACTCTACTAGATTTAGTAGGAAGCCCACAGTTTCCTGAATCACAATGTTTTACAGCAGAATCCTAAATACGAGTGGGTGGAAAAGTTGAACACCTTAATGCAGTTTGCAATAATTAAGGACTTGCTCATTAACAATGTCCTGGATTGTCTAGGCTCTTTGGAGAATGAGGGCAAGGGAAAATATGATTCTGCCAGTGTTAAAGAAATCTGCCAACCTTTTATTTAAGAAGCTCCAATTACTCTGTACATTGCAGCACACACTTAACATTTAGGAAAGGACACTCCTTTGAATAGGGAAGGTCTTTCTTTGACTAAGCTGTGTTAGAAGCAGTTTTAACAGAGACTTAGCACTTCATGAATAAACTGAAGGTATATTTGAGCCCAGTGTGATGCTAAAGACACCTGTCTCAGCATTTACTCTTGTTTTCTCCTCTGGTGTCCATGCCCGCTGGGGTGGGCACACACAGAGCAGGAAAGACAGATGTGTGTAATTTCACCTTTGCAGAGCAGAGTAAGTTTACAAAAGTATGCATCATATGTTTCCAGTTATTATATTATTAATACATAAAAATTAGTAAGAAATATTTATCGCTGCAAGGCTTCCTTGCCTGAAAACTGTATTTATATGTACCCTTCTCCAAACAGACCTGGTGAAGGTTTTTTTGAACTGTTTCTGTAGATGCCAAGAGTCGAGGACATCAGAGAGCAGCCTTGTCAGAAAGTGTTTATGTGCTGACAAAGCTGTCAAACACTGTGGACAGATGTTCAGTAATTACTCTCTGACTCCTCTATGGAAGCCTACATGCACAGCATACATATTCACTCCATGCTGCAGGTGAAACTGCTCCTTCTCAGCCTAGAGCTGCGTCTGGACAAAGCTATATATTTATACGCTAAACACTCCCCACTGGTAAGTATCTTGGTAATTTTTTCTGTATCCCATTTTTTAGACACTGAGATCTCAAAACATAACATGGATCTTACTTCTTTTTCTTGCAATAGCTGTTCCTGGAAAAGTTTCCAGCGTCTCTGGCGGTGGTTCTCCCATTTCTCCAGCTGAGGGATCAAATTCTCCTGCCATTCCTCTTTCAGAACCTCACATTCTCTTACAGAGAGGCTTGTCACCACAGGCAGGGTCTGAAGAAACAGTTCTGTCACCAACTCTGCTAAAGCATGGGAAGCCTTAGAGTACAGCTCCTAATAGAGGGACAGAGAGAAACAGATGACAAAGTGAACCCCCAGCCCTTTGGAGCTGTTTCCCTGCATGTTCCATGATGCCAGTGAGGGAACCGTGTGGATACACTGGGCTGGTCACCAAATCCTAGAGCTAAAATCCAATGCCACTAAGGCTTGAGTTAAAACCACCAGGTTTTGCAGATGGAACAACTTAAATGTTTCGGTTCAAGCTACACATGGCATTTAAAATGCAACAGTGGCAAGAGCAGGTGGGACCCTGTGCCCTAACTGCTGCTCACGTGTGACTGCAGTAGAAAACAGTATCTTGTCTTACTGGCTATGGTGATGTGTTATAAAAACACCTATTTTGAAAGTTGCTGTGGAAACAATCTGGTGTAGCACAACACCTCATAGGCACATTTTCCCAGGTGCTGATATGAAATAAATGAAGAAGGAAGAGTTAAAAGGGATGGTATGTCTTTTAGCTAGACAAAAGTGACATTAGTCATGTCAGTAGTTGGTACTTCAAAATACGACACTCTTCAATGCCTGAAGAACAGAATTATTCAAATTCTTTCTGATGCAGAATACTTTCAAGCCTAGGAAAACAAACATCTTCTGGTGGTTTTAATGAAACTAGTCCCATGTGAACAGTTTTTAATTGCTGAGGCTGTTTCACTCACAAGAAGCATTGGGGTGATTTGGTCAGATGGTATCCAAGCTAAAAACTGTTCTAGTTTCACTGTCAAATACACAGTGATGATAAGAGCTGTGTTGGCAAACTGGGTGCCATTTGAGGTAATTCCTGGGGAGAAGGAGTGGGGACAGGTAGCTTTCCCAGCTGAAAAGGGAACAAAACCACACTGGAAAGTCACATGGACACTGCAGTATTCCTGCAGGATGAGGAGCTATTTTTGTGTGAGTTCTGCATATCCTACCAGTCCAAAAAGCTTTACTGCCTAGCTGGGCTTTCTTCCATTGCAAACCAGTGCTAACCATCTTGAAAACACATATATTTCTTTCTTTTTTAAAAAAATACTGATAATATTTTTAAAACTCTTCTAAGGATTCCTGTTAAAAGAACAAGTCAGGTCTTCTAGATGCTGCCTTCTTTTAAATACAGGTTTAATTACAATTTCTTAGATGATCAAAATCTAGACTCTCTCAATAGGAACACAGGGATATTTATCTAGATGTCAAATATGCTTGTCTGCAGCTCACAGACAACAGAAGTTCTAGTGGATATTTTTTTGGGGGGGGCATACACTGCTATAATGTACTATTGTGAAAGAGCCCATTCCAACTGCTAGATATTGAATTATAAAATATAAAATACTAAAAAATAATAACAAAAGCACTCCACAAAAACCAAAAGAGAACATTAAAGTGCAAGGACAAGAACTCAGAAATAAAGACCAGAACTTAGGTTGAATCTGAAATATAGTTCTGTGCCCCCATAATGACACATTTGGGGTTCATGTAATGTTTCCAAAGCACCTTTATCTGTTCCATGTTTAGGTTTATGAATATCCTTTGAACTGATTAATTTCTGAAAAATATTTTAATATTTCTCATTTATTGTAAAATATACAAGCTGTGCACTGAGTACTAAATTATTATTTTCCTCCTATGATCCCTCTAGGATGCTAATCACCATATTAATTAGCTGTTTCACAAACAATAAATAGCTTAACAGCTCCCTGCAGTAACCTCTTCTTATGGATAAAACTGAGGCACAACACTACAAAACATGTTCACTACACCTTTGAGATGAGCTGTCTCAGCTCTTTCCACTCTCTTACCTGTTTAAAGAAGGCAGGATTTTCAGAATCCAGCTCCCACTGGCTTTCTTTAATCTCAAAGTATTCTGAATTCTTGTAAATTGGACTATGGCTTTTTGAAAATGAGTACTGGGCATAAGTATGAGAATTAGTAGTCAAAGACCCAAAATAATATCTAATTTCTGATAATACTTCTCCCATTTCTAGTGATTGCTCACAATCTAGACATGACAGTATCATTAGGGGAACATCTGCTTCACAGCTGCATCCTGTGCTGAAGGATTATTGCCCCTACTCCTTAATTATTAGTTATAAGTTATAAGTTCCTGTTACAACAAGAGGCATGGTTTATAGCATCCTAATAATCTCTGTAGTTGTGGGCCTGGCTTAGCCTGGCAAAAGCAATGCCAAATGGTTTGCTTGAACTCTCTCTTCTGCTGTTATTTTAAAATCCAAGACTCCCAATTCTCAGATTTAACATAAACTCAAAGATACTGCATTTCTAATCTACATAGCCCATACAACATTTAAAGAATAATGGCTCTATCTCTGTAAACCATCTCTCCTCTGAGCTTTACCAGCCTTTCAGGACATATTAATTTTCCTGCCTTTACTTGGGTGTTCAGTGATATACGAATTTCTACTGGGTCTGAAATAGTTCAGAAGGAGTCTAGAGGAGTCCATGGCATTTCTACTGCAGTAGATCTAAAGATCTCAGGTGGAGTGTTAAGGAATTCTATCCTTAAACAATAGCAGCTAAATTCCTTTTGAACACATTTTGCTGTGGAACTGATAGCACTTCCCTGGCATGCCCACAGCTCTGTGTTATTATTTGCTATGAAATACTTTGCACAGAACAAAAATGTGGTATTTTGTTCCTTGTTGTCAATGCCATTTTGTTCTGCCTGTACCCCCTGCACCTTCAAATTATACTGTATGCTTACCTTTGGCACTACCACAGTGGGGACAGTTACTGAAAAAAAATGTGACTGTTCCCACAAAAATTACTTATCTATATCACCTCATTAATGTGGTGATCACATGGACATCAAACCCAGGCAGTCCTTGCATGCCAGAGCTAAGAGGACAGCATGCTGTACCCAGAGGCCATACCACAGGGACAACACAGTGGCCATGCTGCTTAATGTAGCACTTGAAAAAAATGTGGCAGAATGGCCTTTTAAAATTTGGGAAGGGAAATACTCAGTCTACATTTAGGAAAGATTGCAGATGTGATTGAATTCTACCCAGCGACTCAGGCTAACAAAATAGTTCAAAACTATCTGTACTTTAAGGAATGTACTTGATTTCAAACTGCAATAAAGTCTGTGAGCAGGGATGGCACACTATGGATTACAGCAGTTATTTTCCACAGGAAAGAAAACAAAAATCGGTACTGCTTCCAGGATCTTATTTTTGGACTAGAGCCTCTACAAATATTTTTTACAAGCTTCCTGATGTGACATCTCTTGTTTTTAGAATTTGGACTTAATGAAATTTATTCAAATTGAGTCCATTAATAGAATAGCTGATTGCAGTATTGAATGAACCTGTTTGTAGTACCTGGCAGTCAATCTCAAAGCTTTTGAAAAAATCTCCGGAGAAATACATCAAGCATAAAGAAATACCATGGGGTATACATGGAAATAAAATGGGCTTAGATTAAAATGCTGAGTGCATCTGAATTTTAAACGAGGCAGTAAATATATAATTTTGTCAAAAACCAAGGGAAATACATAGTTTATCAGATTTCACTCAAAGAACAATATTAATCCTCCCCCTTAGACCTAAATGATTAAAAGGTTCCTACATATAGATGAGTGAATAGTGAAATTGTGAAGCAGGAAAGGTATTTAGAAAGGCTGGTTATAGTTTATTTTACATGCCAGCCACTGAAAAGTATATATTATCTCAAAGAGGCAACTGCACAGCTAATTGTTAACTTGTGATAGAAGATTTTATTAAAGGAATTGAAGTATCTGATCAAATCTTTAGAACACTGTTGCATGTGCCTCCAGAAACTCAGTGGCTAGGACACTTGGTTAGGAGGTAAGAGGGATGAATATCCTCCAAACCATATTGTATCTTACGAAGGACAGAGATTCAATACTCAGATCATACATCCCATAAATACATCAAAAATTCTGGGACACTGGACACACACATCACTGGCCACTAAAAGATACTTCACATTCACTCAGAAGATACACTCACTCAAAACAGGGAAAAGCTGATTGCATGTACTTCTCTCTTCCATGTGAAGAATTCTGGAAAGTCAGTAAGAAAATGAAAACCCTACCTACTTTTAAGCATTCTATCAATAAAGCACAGTGACATTGAAGTCATACTTAGCAGAAGTTAATAAAAAAGCTCCACTGCTGGATTTCCACACTTTTAAAATGGAGGTCTATTGAAATTTCAGTGTTGTCCCCTCAGTGGTCTTTGATTTATTCAGGAGGCAGTTTCAATCTTCTCTTTTGGTACTCCTTTTTTAGAAATATGCCTTTGTAGATAAGGTTATGTCCTTCATGAGATCTAACTGTTAGCCAATTGTGAATCTGCATAGTGGTACAATCATTTTCTTATGCAGTAAGGCAAGAGGGAAACTTCAGAATGAAGGCTACTCATATCAGACATCTTGTATCAGCTATGACTGAAGCAACCAAAACAAATCTAATACTGCCCAAACCCAGAATTACAATGGGCTCCCATGGTATGAGTTCACAGATTTAATCTATCAGATGATGCTGTATTTTTGGGGTAAGTCAAAGGGCAAAAATTTCAAAAGTAAGCCTTTGAAGTAGAGGTCTCTTGATAGGTATTTCCACCTGAGACAAATTGAGTGATTCCCCTTAAAAAGATGCCAGCTCTTGATACCCAAAAATGCAGTCCAGCATCCCTAACAATATCTCATGTTAACAAAATTACATAAGGAAAGTAATGAAAGAGCAAGTCTCTGAGAATCTACTTTTTATCTTGTCAAAAATATTTTTTTTCTCCCTTTTATTAACAAAGGAAAAAATCAAATACTTTTCCTCAAACTCACATTTATGTCTACCTATTCACAAAATGTCTACTGCCTTGTCCATTGATAACACTCATGACTTAATAGCTTCTAGTCTAAATTCTTGTGCATTTCATTCCCGTGTCAAGCCAAATGAAATAACATTCTGGTGAACTGCTACCAGCAAAGGGGAATCATAAATGACAATAAATTGTGTTTTTATGGTTTTGAAATAAAGGCAGAAGAAAAAGACCTATCTTACCACACACTATGTAATTCCTAGCAGTTAATTGATTTCCTTTGTGCAATCTGTATGTCTGTTTTCTTAATAATGAAGTGTTATCCCCCAGATTCACGGGTAGTTCACACAAAAACAAAAACAACAAACAAACAAACAAACAGAAAACCCCCAAAAAACAACAACAAAAAGAAAACCCTCCAGAAAAAAAAAGAGGGAAAAGATTAAAGGTTGGTGACTATCTGATATGTTAAACTTGGGACGGACTTGAGATAGCCATTGATCTGTTCAAGAGAAACAGAACTGGATATATTGGGACAGGGAGTGTGATGGGTGGTATGTTACTGCTGCCATGTAAAAACAGCACAAAATCCCTTGTATGCAGGATAACTCTGCAGACCCTGTTCATGAAAATATTAGGCTGATCCATTCAATTATCTTTGCATAATTTTTCCTTCAGTTATGATATACTGTGATAATCAAAATCATTCGCCCCCATTCTTCAACACACACTTCAAAAATTAGTTATGGAGCCTGTGTCTAGACACAGACTATTCACCTACAGCACACTATTTTAATCCACTCGTATGGCTGAAAAGTCCTACACTATCCTCCAAATATAACTCACTCATTCACTTCAGGCATCAACAGATTCCATTGACCTTGGTTAAATCATTTTAATTGATTTATTCATGCGTACACAAAACAAACCTACTCAATTATTCTATGCAAACACAGTCAGCTTCCAGATCATTGAATTTTTACATATTTATTCACCAATTTGGATAATTCTTCCATGTACTGTAGCAGTACGACTTCCCTAGTGCTAGAGGGCTATATAAATCTATCTTGATCTGTTTAAAAGGCGAAAAATGAAAAAATGGAAAAGACATAGAAATTTGATAAGGGCTTAGAAGAACACTGTGAGAACAAGCTAAGGATCTTCCACAAGGGAGGGGCACTTACAGGTTAGTGACACCTCTTCTTGTGTCCCGAGAATACTCACTGCTCCCCTGTTCACATGGTGACCTCTCCCTTATATTTTAATATCATCTTTTTCATTGATACCACCAGCTTCTTCATTTGCAAGGCAAATGACTATCAGTTAAGCTTCAGGGAGTGCAGATCTTCCAGAAGGGCAATGTCAAGCTCTGCAGTGCTTACAGAAGTGCCCAAACTAGCTGCTTCTACAAAGGACTGTGGTCCACACCCAGTGGGGACATAGATCTCGTAGCACAGAGCTGACTGCTGCCATGTGAGGCTTGCTGGTACCCAGCTTGTTAATGCCTACTTGTTTAAGTCTACTTGAGCTGCAGTCACACAACTGCACTGTGGAGGATCTCAAATCCTTGTCATCTTCCCACTGCTACCTTATCTTCCCCAATAGTAGCAGCACCTTCTTCCTATGACAAACCTGGAGCATTAAGTGAAGAGGCGAGGTCCTGCTGCCCAGGGAAAGACTTGTGCTTGTACATGCTGCACTTCTGCTCTGGATGTGTGGTGGAACAGAGTGAGAAGCAAAGGCATTGTGTTTGTGAGATGCACCTCCTTCCCTTAACAGCAAGTCTGCTTTTATGCCCCTGGTTATGGAAAACATGTAACCACTTCACTGTCCTCAGCTGCAGAGGTCAGAACAGCCCCATTTACCCTCAGGGGGGCTATGCTCATTTGTATTAACTCTTCTTTCTAGCTTACAAGGCATATTCAAAAGCAGCCTCCTCTCGTAAAACCGTTCATAGGATCTGTAGTTGGGGTTAAGGGGAGAAAGTACACTTGTTCATTATATTAAATATAAGAGTAAAAATGTTTAATTACAGAAAAAAGAAAGTGAAAATTAAGATTTGTTGACCCTCATTTAACAGATGCCAGTTGGATCACAGTACTTGCAGTTTTTCATGTCTGGCAGTGTTTGGGTCTAGTCATAGGAGAGCAGCTGTAATATGGAATATAATGGCCTAGGGCTGGGTGAATAGTCAGAGTTTAAGTTTGTGCAGTTCTCCTGGCAACCTGGCAATTCTAGAAAAATTTAATTCATCCAAACCAATTTTTCTTTAGTGGGAGCAAAAACTTAGCTTAGTACTGAAAGAAATAGGATTTTCAGTCCAGTTTAAGTGTTACTAAAGCAGAGTACACAATAAAGGAAAGCAATATAATTTCACAAATGAGGTGGAACTGTGTAGGATAAAAAAAAAAAAATTGTTTAGTCTCCAGACTTCACATGAATTGAGGAAGGGGATGGAGAAGTTAGTAACTATGGATGATGAACTGAGCATAGTAATACCAGCAAACATGTTGATTTTTGTTATATTACATAGCTTTGTACATTTAATCTACTCTGATGCACTGGCATATCCTTCCAAGCACACCTTTCCTTTCTCCAAAGCAGTAATTTTTCTCAAATTACATAAAACCATGTTACATAAAACCATGGCAAAACTATTTGTTCTAAATAGAGTGGCTTTATTTTTTTTATCAAATGAACTTGAAAAAGTGCATGTGGACTACTGCTAATTAAGATTGTACAGGTATATTATCCTTATGTGATAGGGACCACAAGTTTCTACAGCATCCTAATGTGGTCATAATTAATCATGACAAGAATCCTGTTGAGCTGGAAGTGATAAGTTCCAGCCTAATTAAAGGTCACCAGCTAGATCATGTTATCATATTTTTTCTGCATAGACAGAAAATAATTAAAGATGATGCAAAAGCATGAAGCACCTAGAATCTTCCAAATCAGTGACAAAAAGAAGTGCAAAAATATTACTTACACCAAAGATCTGAACCTATTTCATGGAACTAACTAGAGTCAAGAAAATTTGTCTGTGAAAAATGAATGAAAAGACTGTATTTGGAGATGTAATGAAGTTCACTTATAATAGTATCATCCAGTGACAGTGAAGAAGAGAGAATTATGCCACATGAATGAAATCTCCCTCCTGGTAGTAATGACAGACATTGTATGCTCTCAACATTACTGCAACCTTGTCAGCCACCTGGGCAGCATGTTTTGGCAGACTGTGCAGGCACTTTCTGACTAGTATGTGGTTGGGAAACATCATGTTTTAGGAGGATAAGAAAAGGTAAGCTAATATGGAAGACTGTCCTGCCTCCATCTTCTGATTTGTCAGCATTTCTGGAGCTGTAATTCCTGGAGCTGATCCTTCCTGCAATTCCCCAATCTTGCCCAAGGCCCGACACTGTAGTGGGGTTAGGCAATCTCCAAAATTAATTTAGCAAATGACATTTATCACTAGAAGTGGCACCTTGTAGAGATCGGCGACAGCCTCTGTGCTCTCACAGTCATCCTCCTCCTCCAGATCCCATTGTGCTTGCCAGTGTTTCTCTATCAGCTCATGGTAAGCCTAAAAGAAACACAGTAGGTATATTTAAATAGCTGAAAAGATTTTAATAGTTTCTTTTAATCCTTCCCTTTTCTTCCTTGATGCTCTTCCCATGAATCACTGCAACAGGAATTGTTTACGTGGAACCATGACTCAGAGGGAAATGAAACTTGCCTTACCACCTTAATCTGAGCTTATCCAGTCTTGAGAATAAAATTCCTTAGCCTTGGCAATATGAGGCTAAATAATATCTACATACTACTATGAAACACATGAAATAATCTGATTTGAAATCTGCTTTCCAGTGTATGAGTATCAATACATCATAGTCATTACTGTGAGGTGCAGAACAGCCATCTGATATCATGAGACACCTGAGTTACAGCTGTATCACATTGTACAGGGCTTTTGCACTGGGGTTGGTCTCTGTGTCCCATGGTGGTTCCTAAAAGGCTGACCTATGACGTGGTCCTGACTTGGTCCTTGGTCACAGTTTTAAGAGGGATGCAATTTTTTATTTCAAGTGAAGACTGTGACTGTGGATGTGTTGGCAGGCTCATGGAAGATTACATTTCACAGACAAAGACTACCTCAATCTACAGACTAATGAGTAGCATTAGACAGAAATATTCCATATTTTGATTTAATCTGCCAAGTGCTCCCTTTCACTCCCATGGTAAATAGGGCTTTCCTCATTAGGTATGTCAATAGAGCTCTTCTAAAGAGGACCAAAGTCCCATAAACTCTTCAGCATTCTTGTAGAGGCAGATTTGAAAGTTCACACATTTCATGGAGTCATACTTTACGACAGAATTTGACAAATTAACTTCTATAACTTGTATGCCCACTGTGGGTAGGCAGAGCCAGACTGGATTACTGTAATTGACACTTTATGGTTTGTGTTCTTCACCGCTCACTCCTGCATTCTCTGCCAGTAAAAGACAAAATTAAAATACTCGTTTTCCAACAGAAACATAGATGAAGGAGAAAGAATGATACAGGAACTTTAACCTTTGCTATATATCTCATTCTGTCTCATAAAAAAATTGCATCTGCAGCAACTCAATTGTTACTACACTACTTGTGGTCAGAACAATCTGATGTGAATGAACTTTATTGCAAAATCCATCATCATAATTGGCAACCACTTAAAATTCTGCAGAAAAAGTCAGTTACTGGCAAGGCTGCTACCATGGTGGTGTGAGCCCCTTGATGAGGGGAAGGGGAAAAGGCAGAGAAACAAGTGTTTTTGATGGGTACAGATCTGGGCTCACGGTGAGGCTTTGCAATCAATTCCTTTACTGTTGGGCTGGCTGTGAAATTATGAAACAAATTTAAAACAGCTCCTCGGTGCCAAGTGGATTGTTCTCACAAAATAATTATTGGACTATTTAAGTCAAACCATGGGAGCTGCAGGTACAAAAGACCCCTCCACTGTGCAGCAGAAATGCTCACATTTCTGACTTTCATAATTTGTACACAGGCATTTCATAATCCTAAGACTCAGCTGTGTTCCGTCCTGCAGCATGAAATGCATGTTGCCCCTCCCTGCTCAGCCTGTCAGAAAGCTGTCAAGCAGGCTTAGTTAAACTCCAGACTAATGATCTGCTTATAAGGTATACAGAATAGAGCATCTGTTGCACAAAGGTGTGTGGCTCTACCTTTGTAGGGAAGGGGTCTTAAAGTAAAATTTTTAAGCTTTGTTCAATGAATCTGGGACGTGTCCAAGAGTGTCCAATGATGTCTAAAAGGAAAATACATTCACAAGTGCACACTGGCTACAAAAATGTGTAACAGAATTATTTGTCTCAAGTCATGAAAAGCCAAAGATGTAAAAAGTGCTCTACTTGTTTTGAAGTGAGGTGTTGCCAGGCAGGTGTGCACACAGAAACAGTAACTGCATTATCCAATTCATACAGTATAATTAAGGAATATGGCCTCACAGTGCAAAATCGCAGTGTTAAGAACAACAAATTTTGACAGTTTGCTGCAGCTGGAATCCGGCTCTTCTCATACAGTAATTTTATCTAACTTATTAGATTTCATCAAAAGTTTAATGTTGCTGGATGTAACCACTTTCACCTTAAATTATTTATTTTCATGAAAATTGAGGATCTTTTTTTAATTCTTAATAACTTGTGTTTGCAGTTCTCAGCAGTTACTCAAATTTTGCAGCTCTCAGCATTTACAGCTAAGAACTCTGATTTTGTATATTCATTTGGAACAATAATAACAAATGTCTATAGAAAATATGACCATGAAAACATTACACTGGCCATTGTATACCATATTGAATTATCAATTGCAAACCTTCTCTAAGGCATCCTGCCAGAGATCATAATTAGTTTTTCCTCTACTTCTCTGAAATTTGGTAAGTCTTTTGAGCCTCAGTAAGCCCACTCATAGAAAAGCAATTAGATCAGTGCAGACTGTTTTCTTCTGTAATGCAGGCTGGATACTTTCCTCCAGATATTTCCTGTCTTGAAGCAAGCACACAGTATCTAAGTAAAATATGTTTTCTATGAAACATGCAATTTTGCATTAACCCCACTGGCATTCTGTTCCAATGCAACAACACCACCACTGCAGGAAAAGCCACGGCAACAGGGGTTCTGACCCTGTCCACCTGTGCTACTGCACATGGCTCTCATGAGGACCCAAAATTCACGATTTTACAGAACTGGGAGAAATCTGCAATACATCTGGCTTTAAAAACTAATAAACAGGGAAAATAAGCTTTTACTTGTTCACCTTCAAAAAATTATGAACATCTTCAGTAAGAAAAGTTTTGCTAAGGAGACTCTCTTGTTCAGCTTCCTGTCTGCGTTTGAACTCTTCCTTCTTCTTCGCACGGCACTCCAGCCGCCTCAAGATCAGGTCTTTACTTTGTTGCATGCATTCTGGAACATAAACCACAAACAATTAGGCACCACAACTCCACAGGGAGAAAGCAGCATCTGCTACTGTCACACAACATAAGCTCACGGAAATCTGTTAGTGAGTGAAATAGACAAGTAATCACCATGCAGGATTTGAAATTTGCTTCTTACCCTGATGGCCTTTTTAGATGTGAGGTTCTAAATTGTTACATGGCACTTAAATCTATCAGGTTTTTGGACTGCTACCATCCTGCACCCTCCCCTTCGCTGGTGCTGCTGTTTATGCAAAGGCAGCATGTTAGTTCATGAAACAGATTCCCTCATGCAGCACCCCAAACCTCCCCCTCCTGCTTCAGGAAGGTCAGCAAGTGGCTCATTTCCTAATTGAAGATATGCAAATGCTGCTGCAAGGACAGGGGCAGTAACATATGGTGGGGAGAAAAGGTCTAAAGCAGTGCTAGTTCACATTAGCTCGAACTGGCATGCAGCCATACATACCAGACTTATAAAGTGACTCATCCAAGAACCTGCAGTAAAAGTTGTCAAGGTCCCTCCAATTTCGTGCTAGTAATGTGAACTATTTGGGACTAAATTCCTCCCCCCTTCATTCCCCCTGTAGCTCCAAGTGATATATAAATTCATGAGTCTATTTGCATCCTGGGCTGCTGAGCGCAATCAGTGCTTTAAATGTTCTGCCACTTCATGTCTCATTGCCTGTCCACCTAAGTAGAATTTTATTCATTTCCCCCAGTTGCCCTGCCCCAGAGCAGTACTTCACTCCTGACACAAGCAGCTAAAAGGGAATGCAAAAGAACAGTTACCTGTGGCTGCTGTTCTGCCACTACATCAAGCTCATTTAACTATGAGAAATTATTTTGTAGAGAAACAAAAGGAGCACAGTACTGCAGCACCAAGAATGTTATTTATTCTCCATGCTAATTTATTGTGCTTATCCACAGGCTGATGATGCACTGACAGAACACTTGAAAGTGCAACAAAAGTACAGGAAAGCCTGTAATGAAAATATCACTCAAATAAATGTAGCAGTGTTTTACTTTTAAACACTATTGATTCTTTCCTACTTCCTTACTTTGCATCCTAGGAGCACAGTCTTGCTGGCTTTGTGCTCTGTTTGTGAGTTATAGGTACAGTTTAACTTTTGTATTTAGGAGCTCATAAGAAAGGTCAACGTAAGACTCTATTGGAATAAATGCTGCACTCCAGATCATTTTTTCTTAAAGCACATTTCATTTCTATCTGAAACCAGGAGGTTGATAATGTTCTTCTGCACAGGACATACCAACTATAACATATAGCTATATATAACTGTAAACATCTACTTTGCATAAAAACAAGGCCTTGACAGAGGTATTTTTGCTTTGGAACAAGTGAAAATTGACAAAAAAAAAGGAAAAATCACCCAGAGGCACCCATTTATACTTAAAGAATGTTAGTGGCTGAACCTATGCGAAAACTATGAACTAGGCATAGACAGTTTTAGAAGAAAACATCCATGAAAGAAACTATATCACAATATACTTCTATTTGTGAATATCAGCAAACTGTTCACACAGCTAGATGTTCTGAAAGAGGATCAAGTCTGCAGCACTTTCTGTGATGAAATAACTGGCTCAGTAGATGATAAGAGAGTGGTGGATATTGGCTACCTTGACTTCAGGTAGGTTTTCGATGCAGTCTCCTGAGAGATCCTCATAGAGAAGAGGATGGATGAGCAGACAGTGAGATGGATTGAAAACCTGCTCAAAGTCCACCTGGAGACCAACACCTACTGGTGTACCCCAGGGGTCAATACTGAGTGCAATCCTGCTCAGTAGCTTCATTAATAACCTGGATGATGGGGCAGAGCGCAAATTTAACAAGTCTGCAGAGGTCACAAAAAATGTGAGGAGTGGCTGATACACCCCACATGCTCGTACTTCCATCCATAGGGCACTTGGCAAGCTGGAGAAATGGGCTGATGCAAATCTCCTGAAGTTTAACAATGGGAAGTGCTAAGTGCTGCACGTGGGGAGGAACAGCCCCAGGCACAAGCACATGCTGGGGACTGCCCAGCTGGAAAGCAGCTTGGCAGGAAAGGACCTGGGGGCTCTGGTGGACACCAGGTTGAACATAANGCAGACAGTGAGATGGATTGAAAACCTGCTCAAAGTCCACCTGGAAGCCAACACCTACTGGTGTACCCCAGGGGTCAATACTGAGTGCAATCCTGCTCAGTAGCTTCATTAATAACCTGGATGATGGGGCAGAGCGCAAATTTAACAAGTCTGCAGAGGTCACAAAAAATGTGAGGAGTGGCTGATACACCCCACATGCTCGTACTTCCATCCATAGGGCACTTGGCAAGCTGGAGAAATGGGCTGATGCAAATCTCCTGAAGTTTAACAATGGAAAGTGCTAAGTGCTGCACGTGGGGAGGAACAGCCCCAGGCACAAGCACATGCTGGGGACTGCCCAGCTGGAAAGCAGCTTGGCAGGAAAGGACCTGGGGGCTCTGGTGGACACCAGGTTGAACATAAGCCAGCAGGTAGAGGGAGGGGATCCTTTCCTTCCATTCAGCTCTGGTTAAGCCACACCTGGAGTGCTGTGTCCAGTTCTGGACTTCACAGCCAAGTACAAGAGAGACATGGAGATACTGAAGAGAATTCAATAAAGGGCCACAAAGCCCTTTGGCTTTGTCCAGACATGGACTGGACCATGTCTCCTATGAGAGAAAGCTGAGACAGCTGGGGCTATTCAGCCTGGAGAAAAGAAGGCTCAGGGGAGATCTGAGCATCTATATAAACACCTGGAGAGTGGGTACAAAGAAGACAGAGCCACTCTTTCTGTTGTGCCCAATGAAAGGACCAGAGGCAGCTGCCAGAAACTGAAACACAGGAGGTTCCTTTGACCATGAGGTTGACTGAGCACTGGAACAGGTGGCCCAGATGGAGTCTCCATTCTTGGAATTCAGAAGCTGTCTGAACATGATCCTGGGCAACCAACAATAGCTCAACCTGCTTGAGCAGACAGGGTGGACCATACAACCTCCAAAAGTTATTCCAACCTTAACCATTTTGTGATTCTGTGAATTTATGACTGTGAGATAAGGCACGAAGTATCACCACTAAGCCCAAAGTAAGTGAGCAGCACTGCCGCAAGAACACACTGCAACAAGACTGCATTCATTCTGACAATTCAGCTCACTTAACTCCAAACCTAATGACATTTTGCTATGACTATTTTCTTTAAACGGGTCCAAAAGTAGCAGAAATGGTTCTGGAAATTGTGTTGAAGTAGTTTGCATTATTTTCCTTCTGGCTAAACGTTTACTGTCATTTCCTGTGAGTGCTGATGGGGGGCACTGAGCCCTGAAACAGCACCTATCAGAGAAGCTGGGGCTGTATTTCTCAACATTGGGCATTAGGTAACATACAAATTGACACAGGGAGAACCTTAAATCAGTGGGTCAGTCAGCTTAGACTTTATAACTGTGTACTTTTCAGATAGGCAATATGAAGAGGTGTAAAAGGAAGAGGAAAAGACTTCATTTTAAAAGCATTTTAGTCTGACATAAGAAAAGAGAGATTTATAGGAGGATCATAAGCTTTAACATTATCTTTTCAGAAGAGTGATAGCACAACTGCTTCTGGCTTTACATGCTAGCAGGAAATCCTAAGACAGCGTCTTACGTCAGCCAGTATCCCCACCAATGCCAAGTATGGGAACAGTAAATGTAGAAATATCACAAATACTTGTAGCAAGTGTGATTGTTCTTCTATATTCAAATTAATGGAATTACATTATGTGAACTATAGAGAAGTACCTAGTAATACCTGGAACAAGACATAAAAGGCCTAAAGTCAAAGTTCCCATTCCAAACATACACCCTCCAGAATAAAACTGATCCTGGTCAATTCATTAGTATCTTTTTAAAACAGAGAGGTACATGCAGCTGAAGCTGTAGGTTTTTTACTCTTTAAAAGAATGAGAACTCATATAAGTCATAAGCTCCAGTCTAAGTACTCACCATTACTGTAATGTGCCAGCTGTTCCCAGAAGGCCTTGTGCAGATCTGTTAGAAGTTCTTCCTTTTGTCGGACTGAAAGATTATTCTTTACAGTTAAATGGTCCAGAATATTTGACACAGTATTTAATCTACCCTTACACTCTTCTGGTATAGAGGACTTCAGTGAATCGATCATTTTCACCATAAGCTCCCAGTTGAATAACCTTTCCTGAATGTCCTAAACCAAACATAAAGTCCTGTTTAGAAACCAAGAATGCATCTTTGGTTGTGCTTTCCTTTCATTGAATTATCAATTCCCAAACCACGAAGAAAACCACTGAGACTTCTTGAAACCACGTGAATAACCATCTTCATGTACTTAAATACTTCTGAAAGTCTTGATCAGTGCAGGCTAGCAGTAGGTTTATTGCAGGTTCAGTTGCAAGAGCTAATCTAAAATTATTGGTCTTTTTCATTATTTGTAGCTTAATGTAGACATTAAGTCTGGAAAAGATAATAACAGCCTTGCAGAACAAACTTAAATGCTCAAGGAGGATAGATGGACAGAAGACAACATGGAAGTCCTGGACCTCTTTTCAAGATACTATATGGCACACCAGTACAGATCCTCATTTTGAAATGAGGACACATACCTGATTCTGATAATGCTGTGATTCCTTCAAATACATGGTCAAACAGAGTTCAATACATATACTGAAAATCAGTATAATTGCCTATGGCCTAGCAGCTTTCATTGCAGTATTAAAGAAGCAGCCCATGATCACAGTAGGGAAAGATCTCCTGGGTGAAAGTGCAGCTGCTTTAAACAATGCTTCAAGGTCAGAAAGAGTTGGACAGTGCTGTGCCAAGTTATCAGCTGGACTCGATCTCAAGGGTCTTTTCCAAACAGAATGATTCTATGAGTCTCTGACCTACTGTAATTAATAGAGATGTACCTGCAACGACCTCTGCAATGAGATTTCAGCATCATCTCAATAGTGACTCCAAGCAGGACTATCTCCTGTATCTGTATCCAGATATCTTATCTGCAGTTGGCCCATCTGAAGGAACTCAGTGCTCAGCAGCCCAGTTTGGGTCAAGTGTGACAAGCAGCAAAGACTTTTTTCATATCTGGCCAGCTCAGTCTACTGAGCTGCTCCAATGCAATACTAACAAGCTAATAATTACTGTATCTGTTTATACACCAAATTACTCATAAATGCAGTAATTCCAGTTGTATGTTTATCTATAAATTACATGTAACTCAGTATATCCTGTGCAAAAAACAAGAAAGGATCTGTTAGATTTAACGCAACATAAAGCACAGTGCTGGTGCATTTATGAACACAGTTTTCCCTCTTCAGATCGTATCCCTAAGAGCAGATAAGGATTTTCAATTCAAATTAAAGTCACTGATCACACAGAATCATCCTCAAATTTAAATTAGGATTTGTCAGTCAAAGCGGAATAAATATTTTGAAAGAAAAAGAAATTTCGTAATGCCCTCAGTAACAATTCTCCATTGATTGGATCTTGTGCTCTCGCTCCTGGTTCACCAGCTGCATTGATAATAGCTTTTCCTTATATTACTACCTAAATGGTATTCTGAGAACTAGAACTCAAGTGCAGAGAGCTCACCCTCCTATGAGTCTTCCTAAACTGCAATGGAAGTTGAGCTCTTTGCAATAAAGTTCAAAGAGACAACTGGATTTAGCAGTCTACATCACTCCTGAGGCAGGACTGACAGACTCTGTGCACTGACATAATTCTTTCTGTTCAGATTGACTAAATCTGTCTCAACTTTTATTTCTTTTTTACTTTACCATCGCCTGCAAGTCTTGAGATTCACTTAACAAGCTTTCTACTGCAATCATCTTCTCAGTCAGATCCATCATTATCTTTGTTGCTTTGGCACTCGAGCATTTTGATTGGTCCAAAAAATCCTGCTGGGCTTTGTCAGTCTGCTTCCAGAAGGCTTCCATCTGTGGAATATGAATCAAAAAACAACTCACATTCCCTCATTAATCATCTGGTATTTCATTACAGAAAGAGGCATATATATGAGTCTACTGAAATACAAGTCACAAGCTCTCAGTATTAGTTAAAATTGAACAATCTGCAAAGCTAAAGCAACTATTATATATTTTATATATGTGTGGTGGCACATAACCAGTAGGTCAAACCTGACCTTTTAAAGCAACTGTAGTAATTCTTTTTAGCGAGCTAAGAATTTGTTAATTCTCTACATATTGCATCTATAAGAGCCTATAATGTTTTTAGTATTGATGGTAAAAAACCTAGAAGATAAACTGGATCCCTTTTATTCTGGGAAGCTTATTTAGCTGTAGGAGCAGGTATTCTAGTCAAACAACATTTTTTCAAGACAAGAAAAACTGAAAATTATTACTGTTTCACACTATCAAAGCCTTTCACAGCTAGATGCTACATAAGCACTTTACTGGCTGGAATTAAATACTTCATGCAGTGTCAGCACAGTGTATGTGCCAATTCTTATAGATTATTGTATGGACAATCCCTAGTTTTAGGTTCTGATTCCACAAACATGACTGTGTACAACTGTCAATATTCTGTGCTCTGTGGGATTACTTGTACACACAAAGGTAAAAAATGCATTAATCACCATGATTTCTATTAAGTATCCATGAATTTTGGAAAAAAATGTGATTATGGCATCTGTGAGTATGGCAAAAACCCCTTTATATTCTCAGGGGAAGACTGGATTAGTTCAAGGTACTGATCTATACAAATCTGCACAGAGGGAAATTATTTTCAGTATGATAAAAAGCATCTGCAGGCACAAGAGTGACAGACCCACTGAAGGATGATCGCTGCTGATGAGTAAATGCCTCATGCTGCTCAGCAAGGTTGCCAGCAATTATTTTTACATGACTAACTCTGGAAAAGTCTAAACAATCATTTTTCCACAGAGCAAAGTTAAAGTGCAAAAGAAACTTGACACAGATTTTCCAATGTTACCAGGATTCCGCTATAAAGTGAAGGGCTAAGAGAAAGCTGAGAAAATTCCCAGTGAAGCACTTAAGCACCAGACATTAAAAAATGTTAACTCCTGTATGAAAAAGGCCCAAGGCTGAGGTGATAAGCTGTTTGGTCCAGGGCTGAAGCGCCACAGTCCATCAGCACAGGCAGCTCACAGAGCTGTCACTCTCTCATTTTCATCAGCAGTCAATTTCCTCAAACTTCAAAAACAGGGCTGGGAAGAATATTACTCAGTTTACTGGAAAATAATACATAGAAGGCTCTTAACCTCCAGTTTTCTAGCCTGAAAGCTATACTGACACAGTGAACCTACTTCAGAGAAAAAAAAAAATGCCTGCTATCAAACTGTATTTTCACATAAAAAAATGTAAATATACTCTGACACAGAAAGTTGCTAACGAAAAAGGCTTTGCTAAAGTAAATGCACAAAACCTACTAAAATATTGCCCAGTAACTATATTCTTAGTACTTCTTTCTGCTGAAAAAAAATGGCAGGCTCTTATTACTCCTCTTACTCAGTTACAGGGATTGACAAAAGCAAGGTGCTAGGATAACATTCCTAAAAGTCAGGCTATACACAGGCTTGAAATAAATCTTATCATCAGACAAGCACCAGACATTTTTCAGCTGATAAAACAGTAGTGTTTTGCAAAAAACATAAAAAATGTTTTTTCTATAAAAACATATTGACACCCAAAGGTAGTTGGAAATATTTTGCTGGGGCGAAGTAAAAATATTTTCAGGACTTGTACACATATAAAATACTAACTGTGGAATACTCAACAAAACCATTGCACTAAAGAACTCCCCACCAAAAGAAAAACATTAAAACAAAATGTTAGAAAAAATTAGGAAGTTACATTATCTATTACGTGCTCGGAATATTCCCTTTCCCTTCTTTCTAGGTCTTCTAGAGTCTGGAACTCTGAATTATGGGCTCCTGACATTTCAGTATTCTGGAGTCTAGAGTCAAGTTGTTTCTGTAGTTCTTCAAAATGCTGGGGGAAAAAAAATCAAGTGATTTGTTAAACAGAAAAACAGATATCACTTCTAAATTTGGGAGTGA
Organism: Promerops cafer; assembly: GCA_013398275.1. Lineage (NCBI taxonomy): Eukaryota > Metazoa > Chordata > Aves > Passeriformes > Nectariniidae > Promerops > Promerops cafer. Next base: position 137,325 of record VZSE01003972.1, on the reverse strand, counting down.
ATCTGTATGTCAGTTCTGGCTTATGGCTAAGGAAGCTGAATAGGAGTGTTCAGGAAGTTCTGTCTCTTGGTAACGTGCCTTCTGTAGCAAGCAAGGAAATCTCCAGATATAGGCAGCTCTGAACGAAACTTAATACAAAAACATACATTTCCACTAGGATGTGAGTACAGTCAACCATAGTCCATCCCTGCTGAATTCATTAGTAAACACTGCTTCTTGAGCTTTTATACTAATAACCCCTGGAATCTATCTAGAAATATTTTTATTTTAATGCACGTACCCCATCTTAAAAGGCATCTACGAGCATACATGCTGTGTTTAAAAGCTCGGGTAAGTATCCAGGTGATAATCAGATAGTGATTCCTGCAGAGTGCTGGATGAACACACATGGATGAACACACCTGTAATGCTCATAAGGGACAAATTATAGGCTGCATGATTACAGGAGGTTTCACAGTTTTTCAGTCCTTTAGAAACCAGGGTGATTTTTTGTGAAAGCTGATGTTGCTGACAAATACTAGTCTGCTGCCATTATTTAGGAAGTTGATACCAAAAAGGGTGATTCTTCCTTCACTGCAACATGCCTTACATAGAAAGCACTGACTTCTAATACCACCCACTTTTGGCTGCCAATGCATTAACTTGATAACCATATGCCTTAAAGAAATGTAAGTAGAGTTTGACAAGCTTCACTAACAATTTCATCAAAATCCCATGAATTTTTATGATGCAGTATTAAAAGAGGAAAACGCTGTCTGCAATAAAACATACAACACTTTTGCTTGTTGCTAACATCTCTTTTACATGGGGGCCATAACCAGCCTTGTTCCTTGTATGATATCCCACCTCTAAGACTGTCAGCTTTACAAGATCTTTCTCTCCCTCATATAGGACACAGAAACCCCATACTGGCACTTAAACAACTGGACTTCTTTGGCAATTACTGCATTTAATTATTCAGATTTAGTCCTTGTCTTGCAGCATCTTAGGAGCATGAGGACACCAATGCCATCAAACTTCACTGAGGATTAGGTTCTATCAGGAAACCTGCCTATTCTAGATTAGCTCTGTTTGTAATTTGAAGTCATTACCAGAAGACCACCAGTAAAAGGATTTTGCACATCTAATCTCACTTTTCATCTAGTAAACACAATAAGCTTTAATACTAAACCTGAGGTAGAAGAGTAGAAGGTTTAAGGTAGAAGAGTGCTTTAGGGCAAAATACATTCTGATATAATTCATAGAGTACAACTACAGAGATTCCTTATAGCAATTCACAGATTGTGACACTGCACAAAGTATTCAACAACTAGAGCTCATGAGCTGATAGACCAATGCCTAGATGTGAAATTCCATCTACATTTAAGAAAAGCATAATTGGTACTGTGATTAGGCTGCTCTCAGTACAAACATTTAAGACCGGGATTGGCAGGGCACTGGATACCCTTACATAAAACAAAGCTTCCTACAGAAGGCTGGACCAAACAATCTCAAGATGTGCTTCTCAATCCAGATTTTTCTATGACTCTAAACTGGAAAGTGGAACCACTAGCTCTCCTATTTTCTACAGTTTTGTAAAGTTTTTTGTTCCTTCTAATAACCTTAAAAACAGTACTGTGACTCTACCTAAAATGCACATTGACTATCAATATATGTCTTCCAGTTCAGAAGTGGCATATGGACTTCGATACAAGTACATGAAAGAAAAAAGGACGATGAGGAAAATATTCCCCCTGATGAAAGCCTTGAGCTTCATACTGCTACTTTATTTCCTGCTATTTTACTATCAGCAAGATACCTGGGATCAAACAAAGCCCCTGATAATTAGAAATTATTAAGTCTGAGTGAATAAGGTTCAAAATGTTCTGTTTGCTTAAATGGATTCAATTACAAAATATTTTAGCTTCAACAGATTACACAGATCACTTCATACAGCAACAAAGATGAAAAGCATACACAGTAATGGAGAAAATCAACTAACAAGGGAGTTTCTTTGGATTTTCTTCAGAAACAGATTACAAATGACATTGCTGTTCAAAAGGAGTGGGTGAAATGGCCTGCTGTGGTAATAAGATTAACTCTTATTTTGTGTGATCTTAAATATTAACCAACAAACCCACTTACATTTTCCTGATTTAAAAGGATCTTCTTCAACAAACCATCAGTAATCTTCTTTTTACTATAGAAGTCTGTGAGATACATCTTCAAAACCTGAATAAACATCTATTTAAAAGGAAGAAAACAAAACCCAGGTTAAGTGCCTGTTTGTCATTGTAAGGACATCTTAGTGATAACTTTTGCTGATTTAAATCAATCAGGGAGATTATAGCGAATCATAAGTGAAACAACAGATAAATTAACACATAAATCACCAGCAACTCTCCTGTGATTTCCAGTACTTCCACTGTGAAAACCTGTCCGGGTTTGGCTCCAGTGAGATACTAGAAGATGGTGTTACACATAATCTCATATATCCTTGTAACCAGACAGACACATTTGAAACTATTCTTGACTGGAGAAAATGCAGATCACTTGAAAATACAAAGCCCATTTTTCTAAAGTTTAATGAACACCTAAACTGGAAGATATTAACTATTCAAAAGATCTTAAAGACTCACTACTCTGACTTCAACTGTAGTCAGCTACATGATACATCAAACATTTTTATACACAACCCAAAAGAAACTATCTCAAGTTCTAGCTAGCTTCTCTTGCAAGAAAAACACTTATTTTCCATTTGTGTGCCTTTTCTTTCTTTTTAAGACTGTAATACTAGTGTCTTCAAAGAGATGTTTTTGAATTAACACTGGGAAAACTTTTGCTTAACCTTTTCCCCTCTTGCCCCAATTAGTTTCAGTGTAAGGTTAATTCACTTCATTACTAATTGCTGCAGCATTTTCCAGTGTGGAAATAAAAATATGTGAAATTTTACAGCCATCTGTCTGTTCCTCATAACCTTGCAAACAGGATGACGCAGACCTTGCCTGCGTAAAACACATAAAAACATAAATAAATACATATTTACATATAGAAACAGTTATTGAAGCCAGTATGTCAGGTGAGCAAAATCTGGAAAATATATTATAATCAGAGCTCAATAGAAGAGAAAACCATATGGCAGTTATATTTTGGATCTCACTTGCAAATGTTTTGGACAGGAGTCTGTCAAGTTTTGAACACACTACCAAGACAACATACACTGTAAAAAGAAAAAAAAAGGGTTCAGGAGAAGACTGAAAGAAAAGGATATATTTCCTTACACCTGATGCCAAAAAAGACTGAAATCAGAGAAAGCAGAGTGGGAAAGGAAGAAATTATTCCCAGACTGATTGATTTTTCCTCTTTTTTTTCCTTCTAGCAAAAATATAAAGCTATTTCAATATTCAGATAAAGGTCAAAGTCCTTTCTGGTGATTTCAGGTGGGCCACAAAGTGTGTTAAATGCTCATTTTCTCAGTGTTTCTGTGATTACATCACTATGCTGCTACTAAACTTCCTTTAGAAATTGATTATTAACTTTGACATAAAGTTCAACCTTCTATAATCCAGCTAGAGTTCCTTCTGGAATCTGATCCCAAGCTCCCTTTCTCATCTAACTAGATGTGGATAATCCATCAGATGAGAAATTGCTTCCCAGGTTTACTTTCCTGTTTCCTCCTTTGGGTTGTGTAGAAATTTGTTCAGAAAATCCCACTCTTTGAAATATTCTCAGTGGATTTAGTAAATTATAACAGAAATTACCAATTTGTTTAAACAGAGCCCAAGAAAAGGGGAGGAAAAACCTATAGACTTTATGCCCAGATTCATATTTACTGAGCTAAAACTCAGTAGCAGTAATGGTGCTGTACTTGATCATAGCTAGTCACCACAATCATTACTGAGTATCCCGTGGCTTTAATTGTACTTTTTTTTCTTTTCTTTTTTTTCCTTGTCAGTTTTGGATGCTGTGACTTGATGCAGGTAGTTACCTATAGTTTAAATGGTACCTTAATCCCTCAGTCATACAAATTCACAACTATTATCACAATGGTACTGATTCAGTTGAACTGAATTTTCAACTTTATTCCAAAACCTTTAAGTCTTTGGAGTTGCAACACACAAACAAACAAGTTTGTCCTTAAGACAAATTCATCTATTAAATAATTCATTACCTCTTTTTATGAGCCTCAAGTGCTGTATGTTAATCTCTGGAGTAACGTTTAAAACTAATTTTTTGTATTTGCTATATTGGTATTTCACAGACCAGTGTACTTCATTATATTTTACTTCTTTAAGAAGTTCATATATACATATATACGCAGAGTAGGAGGAAAAAAAAAGACAATAACATGGAAATGCAACTCTGCTACACTACATCCCACCTAGCCAGCTGTTATTTCCTAAACTAATATTCAAGATGTTCAAAACAATGAGCTATAAATGAGATAGTACCTACCACATGTTTTTCTTTTCTGAGTTCAGTATCAAGAAGCATGAGATCTCTTAAAGTAAGACTGCAAAGGCAGAGCTTAACATCAAAACTAAAACAAAGATTAAAAATGCATTAATAGCAATCTAAATGACAGTTACACAAAAGGACAACACAATATAAGTTTCATTTAACCACTGGATTCTCCTAAAAACACTGCCCCAAAACAGAAGTGAATTTACTCTATTTCTACAATGCCTCCTTTTTCATAAAATATTTCTGTATGTAAAAGTAAACTAAACAAAGTAGTGCATTTAATAAAGTTGGTGTTGCAGTTTCCTCTAGAAAAAGACAAGGTGAACATAAGCATTAGTGGATACAACCAAGGAAAATATGGCTTTGAATTGAAACAGCCATAATAAGAGTGGATATTTTGTAAGTATTCTTCATTGCAAGTACCTTTCCCAGTCCCTGTGATACAAATCTGATTTTCTTATTCTTGCTAATGAGAGTGCAGACACATGTATTCATCTAGGGGTACCTTGCTGTGGTGCAGCTGAAAGGAAATCAGAGCTGACAGTCCATTTCAATTAGCTCTACCTGCTCATCAGCAGTGTCAGAGAGGAACTGTTTCCCTGGAGTAAGACAGGAGTAGCTGCCATTAAAACAGAGAGAACAGACCACTGAGCGTTCTCAAGGCAGCTGCAGTGTGCGATGGCGCTGTACAGTGCAGAGGACTCCAGCCCCAGCACACAGGACCTGAGCCTAGGAGATGTAACAAAGACATCTCCTTATTCTAACAGTGATACACTTTTTATGAGACAGCTTTTGGCCAGTTCTGATTCCCAAAATTTCACAAAGAACAGGATGACTTCCAACAGGTTCATGTATTTATCTGTCCAACAACTTTTTTAGGGTTATAAGCAGATAACCCTGTCCTGATGTGGTGACTGTGTGCATTCATGCCCAGCCTTTCACCTTTAGAGACTGTCCTAAAAACACAGGAAATGACCAGACAAGGGCAGATTTATTGCTTACCTCTCACAAGTCAGCACTTCAGGGAAGCTGGCCACCTTTAGGAAGGCTCGAGCCTGAAATCTGTCATCGCTTGTTGTGGAATGTATTGTTGTGGAGGAACTACAGTCCTCTTTGTCTCCCTGGCTCAGGGATGCCAGGCTGCCTGACATCGATGTCTCCACCACTTGATTAGGCAAAACTGCCTGCTTTGGATTCTCATGCAAAGATGGATTGGATGAGCCATCTGCCAAAGGCTGTAAGTCAAAGGAAATTCACAAGATCAATTAATACAACACAAGGAGACAAACATCACATCAATTTTCAGTGTTTACTTTAAGGGAAAAGTTAAACAGTATACACAGCAAAAGTGTTTCCATATACAGGATAGGCTTTTGCATTGCCCAGGAAAGCATTCTTCTCTTGTAGCTAGCTGCTTGGTGCATGCTTTCTCTCTTCCTTTTAGATCCTTGTGGTGTTTTTCTTACAGCTCCTTAGACAGATCCAACTTTCACTAATGTTAAGGGGCAGACAAGCTCTCTTAGATACAGTGAAAATTGACTGGACACCATGTAAAGCATTGCAGGTTTCAGGGGGAGCTAAAAGCAGCTGACGCCTTACAGAATAAGCCCTGAGTCAATAAACTATAAAAATAATAAAGATCACTATTAAGCAGATGGGCAGTAAATTTTATTCCATTACTTGACTCTGCAATTCACTCTGACACAGAATGATTGTCATTAATTTTTACAAGCAAAATCTAAAACCTTACCCTAAATTTCTGGTTGATGGGATAGATCACTTTTGCCTTTAATGCAAATGCTGCGATGTTACTGTTCAGAGGAGACTCACTTTCCTGTATGGACAAGAACAGAAAACCATTTGGCAACAGCAGCAGATCTAGCAATTATTCACTTTAAGTATTGTGTGCTCCTTTTTTACACAACTTAAATGCTCCTATTGATACCTGTTTATTGATTGTCCCTGCTTTGGTGCAAGAAGTCTTCTTATAAGGCTCATTCCGAGTAGGAAAACTTGAAAAGGGAGCTCTTGTCATTACCACTGCTACAAAATATTTTTAATTCTCCAGAAGAAAATAGGTAGTATGTGGTATTTGCAAGGTATTTTCCTTTTGTGTCTTGTCACCCACCTCCATACCCTTAGCAACAACTAAAGATTTTACAAATGAAACTGATAATAAAAACTACTAAAGGATAATAAGCTCCACAGATATCATCATGGCTATAAATTCTCTTTCAATTTAAATAAAGAAACAATAAATTAAGCAAACCCAGTCATCACTTTTATAATACAACCCTTACCCAGAATCTAGATAAAATAACAATGTTTTTCCAAAGAACTTTTAATAGATAATTAATTCTTTTCACACAAATTTCTGTATCACATAATCTGACTTTCTGCTACTGCCTTTTTCTAGACACTTGATCATCATTTGTTTTGAGAGGTTAGGTATGGCTTAATAAAAATTTGGCTATAAATAGCAGATAAAATGTGTAAATCCAAGCACAAGGATTTCCTGTTTTATCCTGTTTTGGTTTTGTCGTATGAAATGAAAGACACTGATTTGTCAAAAGACAGGGTTTTTCATACAGCTTTTTCTAGGAAATATCAAAGCACTAATAGAGTCTAAAAAATAGAAATGGAAAGAGAAAAGCCAACTATGTAATTCACTAGACTTCTACCATTGCACTTTTTCATGTCCATTTCATTTATTCCCATTTTTGGGTTTACTGATAAAGTTTACTGATAAAGTTGCCCCTAGTGAGCAGTCCCAGCACTGCAGTATCTCATCAGGGACAGGAGTGGACAGGGACTTTTCAGTGCAAAGCTGGAAAGCTGTATTGCAGTGTGCTAGAAATAATACGTTCTGCTTCTCAGCAGGCAGGAGTAATATACAATTATTATTAATACAGTAATTATGGTATTATTACAACGTGGAAAGTCTCAGAATGAAAATATCTGTTTGTCTGAAGTGTTGTCACCTAATTAAAAGCATTTTCCATCTATGCTTCTTCATAAAATGTCAATTTGATGCTACTAACAGCAAAAGCCTCTGGAAATAGGAACAAATGAATTGAAAAAAATACATATAATTTTAGTAGTTAGACAGATAGGTGGGAGAAAGTCACCTCAAAAAACAAGGTTACCTCTATTAAGAGTCTTATGAGCCATGTTATGGAAATGGATATAGTTGTGAATGATCACCCTTAGAAGACTGTGATCCTATTTCGAAAACACTGGTAATAAGCATAAAGATGGAAAATTGTGTAAGCTCTCCCACAATATTTACACTTCAAAAAATAACCTAATACATGCTCATTTGTTATACTCTAACTCAAGTGAAATGACCAAGCATGTTTTGTCACCACTCCTGATCACAAAGCTGAAATGAAGATTCATTACCTGTCAGGATTTAAACCAATGGTTTAAATGTTAACAATAACATTTTCTTGAAATCCTGAAATCAGTTCCTGTTACAAGCTAAGCACCAGGCTGGCTGGTTTTGACTGACATTTTATGCATGTATTTAATTTATGTATAATAGACTGAATGAGTCAGCTGAACTGCACATTTTTAAATGAGCAGTTTAAATCACAATCTTTAGCTTCAGCAAGAGCAGTCAAATCAGCTTTGAGTGAAAGATAGTGATCTAATGGCTACACAGTAGGACTGGTTCTCCAGTTATTTTCGGATTATTAAGAAAAAAAGTTACTTAAGTTACTTGATGTTTTCACTGAGAGTGGGTTGTTAAGTTTATATTTCTACTTTTTTTCACAAATTCTCTAATTGTCTTTGAATCCCAGCTCACCACAGTGGTCTTTCAGTACTTACAAACTTTTTCTCATGTTAATAGTGTTAATTTATCCCATCAGCCTTTTGAAATAGAGGACAACATAGAGATGAAAGCAAACAAGTCTCTGTCCAAAAAGAACCCAGGATCTTGATTAAAATATCCAAAGAGTGCCCCAGGAGAAACGAAATTCATAAGGGGAATAAGTGCTTGAAATGGTTGCATTCATAAGCAGCCATCAACTCCCACTCTCCATCTTACACTTTTTCTGAACAATTTTCAAAGTCTCTCTCCAAACCCACTAAAATTGAGACAATTTGGAGCAGGCCCTGAACATGCTCACTGCTACATGCAGCAAAATGGACATCCACTGGCAAGAGCAGAGATTTACCTCCAGCACTATTTCCTCTTTTGATGTATAGTGTTCTGCTTTACTTTTCATGAGTGTATGCTCTTTTTCATCAGCGCTAGAGCTTTCCAGAAGTCTTTGAGAATCATCTTTCTGAAATTCCAAGAGAAAACATAAAATGTAACAGTTGAGATCATGCAGGTTAACTGGAAACATCTTCCACAGCAGCCTGGATACATTCATGTCTCCATCATGAAAATTACTCCAGTATTAGTTGAAAATTTTGGAAAAATACAATCTGAAAATGAATGAAAATTTTACATATTCAGAAAGGAATAATTAAAATTAATGAACTTTTAAAATCTGTCATTCCAGAAGTAGAATTTTAATCTAAAAAGTTTTAAGAGGCTGTGAACATGTCAAATCAATCCAACTGCTCTCAAAATGTCATACTACAGACTATGGAGTCAACCTCATGGTCTGAGCTCAAACATCTCAACTACAGCAAGTTAACTAAAATTGTCTATAATTACCAGCAATAAAGAGAATGCCAAGTATTTTTCCTCCGCGGCCATGAGACAAACTTCCTAAATTAAGCTTTATGTGTGTGGACATTCCTGTCAGGGAGAAGTGACTCTCAGAAAATTCATCACCTTCCTTCCCCAAAAGCAGCCCGTATTATTGGCCTCACTTCACAAACACAAAAAGCCACTGGTAGGGACACAGAGGCTGTGTGGAAATGAAACCTCCTGCTACACATGTTCTTCCCTACACACTATATAGATAAGAAAACAATGCTAATGTGCCTCCCTCCAAACACAGCAGTGGAAAGATTATTTTGGCAGCCACACTACATAGACTACTTTTAAAATTCTTTTTCAGGTTTTCAATTCACTAACTACTTTTTGATGTAGTCTAATGATACACTTGCAGCCACTATGCATGTCACTGTCTTATGGAAAGGTTCGCCTTAAATTTGGCCATTTGGTATGTAAAGTAGTCCATTTTCCCAGAACACAGAGAACAGCCCAGCTTTGGAACACACTTAATCCCTTATGATTTGCCTCTATCACCTCTCTGGATCTTAGATGGTGCGATAATTCAGATTATATTTTTGGGTTAGCCTTTCAGATGGGCTGAAGTGCAGATGTAGGTTCCTAAAAATCTGCTTATGAGAAAAGAACAGCTACAAATCTCTCTAACCAATCTTGTAATTTATTTGTTACCATGGTAAAGATGTCTTCTTAAAACTATCCCAGTGTATCCTATGTACAAAACAACAAATAAGGGACTTACGCATCCTCCATGCATCCAAGTCCCACAGATTCAGGCTGTGATCTATAAAATAGTGATTAATTGGGGCTGAGTGACAGATGTGTTGGCTTACTGTGGTGCTTAAAGCTGCTTCAGACTCCAGGTACTTGCCCTGCTACCACGCTAAGGATCATTTAGCTGCTTGGGATGGAACACATCACACTCAGGAAAGCTGTCCCTGCTTTTACTTTGGATTCAGAAGGCTGCAATAGGTGCAGTTCAGCACCTGCTTGCTCCACAGCATTGCTGGGGCAGATAGTGGGAAGAAGGAACAGCCTAAGGTTGCCCTGCTCAACTGGGGAAACCAGACCCACGGGATACAACCTTCCCACCCTACAATGTGCTCTGTATGCACCAGCAAGCAGTTTATTTTTCTTTCAAAATAAATAACCTTTTTACAGCAGCAGCATTGATTTTTAATAGCATTTAAATATCTAAATGCATCTGAAGATCCAGACCAGGGAGAACTGACAGCTTCCATTCCCTATTGACATATATGACATAAAGGATAAAATTGCACATGGCTACATTTGAGTTGGTAGTGGCAGTACAATAAAGATACACCTATTAAGGCACGGAAAATGAGCAATTAACTCAGAAGGGCTTGTACTTGCACAGGATGCATTGATCCAGCATTTGAAGTGCCTCCATTACTAGGCTAACGTGTCTGGCTTCAAGCTGAGCTTCAATCCTCCAACTTAAAAGCAGTTGGGAACTAGAGAATTTGTCTCCTATGTCATGTTTAATGATGATCAACACTACCAGATACACACATGCAGCAGAGCTGTTATAGCTGAGAAAAGGTGTGGTGAAAAACCAGGCTGGACCAGACCCCCCACCTGCAGGCTGGCAGAACTCTCTGCAGGGCTCTGAATCCCTCAGCTGTGCCAGTACCAACCACTGCTACACCCAGTCAGTCCAGCATGATCTGGGTCTAAGTGCGATGCGAGAATAAAGCATAAATCAATAACAATTCTCAGAAAATATATCTGCCTGGTATATGGGTGCCTGCCTGGTTCGGCGCGTGCGTGCTGCCTCTGCAATCTTTGAGTCCAAACAAACATTATGAAATAAAGATATATGAACCACAGTACTTAAAAAAGAACAGCAAGTATGTTATTAACAAAGTCACACACTTTAGAAGACTCTGTTAGTTTGGCATCAAGCAAAGCATCAGCAGTGCTCAGGCTCCTTTATTTCTTTAGGTATCCATGTGCAGACCATCAGTGGAAAGTTACTGCTGCGGGTTAGTACTAAAACTCTGTGCTGTGTTGTAATATGAACTTTGGAAAAGTCTGTAAAATACTTTGGAAATAAGATTACTGGTCTAGGGTGGAAAACAGCGTTTATTTTGAATTATCTCACAAAGCTTCTGCAAACCGGGTACATCTTGCATTATCCCCAAAAGCAACACTGCCTCGTACACGAAGCGGTGGTTGCGAGAAGCAACTTTCAGGTCACGTATGTTAGCGATACAGGCCAGGGGAGCAATACTCAGAACCCGTAAACACTTTCACAAGCCTCCTTTTAAAGCTAGTCCGTTTCTTTCAGCAACTATTTAAAGGAAGTAGGGAAATCCCTTCCAGCAGAGGTGTGGCAGGAATTACGGGGCTCTCCACGTACCCCCGCTGCAGAGCGCACTCTGCCGCGCCGCTCGGCCCGGGCACAGCCCACGCTGTCCCGTGCAGCAGGCAAAGCCGGCAGGCGACACCTCCCGTGCCCTCCGCCTTTCAAACTTTCGCAAACCACTCCTGCTCCCCCGAGCTGTTCGCCCGCGGCCGACCCGCGCCTCCCTCCCC
>VZSE01003972.1:0-125441 GCA_013398275.1 Promerops cafer | reverse complement strand
GCCCCTCCGCGCCCGCTCAGCCCCTCGCAGCGGCCACCGGGCGCGGCCCGCCCCGGGAGCCCTGCGGTCGGACGGCGACTGGGGTAAGCGCTGTGCCCGCGGTGTGCGGGTGGTGAGCGGCCCCTCGGCGCGGCGGTCGATGGCGGGCTCAGGGCAGGCCCGGTGTGACGGTGCAGCAGGCCCCGTGTGACGGTGCAGCAGCCCCCGCGGCAGGCTGTGCTCGGGAGCGGGGCCCGGCTGGGCAGCGGCCGCTTCCCAGGCACTGGGGCTGGGGGCAGCGGCCCGAAAAGTTGTCAGGCGTCGGCGTGGTGAGGCAGCCAACAGGTTCTGGACAGGGTCCTCAGTACAAAAAATACAAAGAGCCACTGGAGAGGGTCCAGCAGAGGGCCACGAAAGCGATAAAGGGGTGTGGGGCGTCTCTCTTACGAGGAGAGACTGCGGGAGCTGGGCCTGTTTAGTCTATAGAAGACTGAGAGGAAATCTCATTAATACATACAAATATCTCAAAGTCAAGAGGATGGTGTCAGATTCTTTTCATTGGTATTCGGGGACAAGACAAGGAGCAATGGCCATAAAGTAAAACACAAGAAGTTTCATCTCACAATGAGGAACTTTCATTGAGGGTGGCAGAGCACTGGCACAGCTGCCCAGAGAGGTCTTGGAGTCTCCCTCTCTGGAGACATTGCAAACCCACCTGGATGTGTTCCTGTCACCTGCTCTAGGTGACCTTGCCTTCGCAGGGGATTGGACTGGATGATCTCCAGAGGTCCCTTCCAACCTTAATGATGCTGTGTCTGTGCTTCGCTGTGTTTCTGAGTAGAGGCCCTTGGTGTTTATCTAGTCACAGCACCTCTGCTCACTGGTGTCAGTCTCTAGTGAAGAGTGCAATAGCTTTTAGGATGGAGCTTTTATGTTCATTCTTTCTCCTTATCTAGGTCTGTGTCTGTCAAGCCTAAAGTTACAGCTCTAGCAATAATCAATGACAGCTTCCCTGAGAAGGCAAAGAAGAAGATTGCCCCTACCATGCTGTACTGCAACAGTGATGTTGACATAAGTCAGTACTTAACATTACTCACATGCAGTGCTTGGTAGCAAACAGAAACAGCAAATGTGGCTGACGTCACCAGGCAGAGTTAGATCCCTGTTAATCAGCCCACATTCTTAACTCTCTGTTAGCTCCTGCTAGGAAGAAGTTTTGATAAATGAGAACTTGCTTATATGACTACTACATCTCCATCAAAACACTGGGCAATAAAACTTCTTAAAAACACTGTTTTCTTCTACTGATGTTTTGAGCTGTGATTTCTGTAGCAGTCTCTGTGGTCCAGGCACAGGCAGGAGGCTGTCACAGATTGCCTTGCTAGCTCCAGTTTTAGCATGTGGCCCCTTTGAAAGGCTGTGTGTAGTTCTCTGGAGAAAAAATAAGTGTCATGTCAGTGGACTTGATCATCTAATATGGACACATTCCTGCTGCCTCCTAGTGATCAGATTTTCCTGCATTCTCAAATATGCCTATGAAAATGGCAAAGGAAGATTTTTTAATGAAAGCAAACTAATAGCCAGTCCAGCTCCACTATTGTGCAGGGACTCATCCTGATAATATGAAGTGTAAGTACTATTTGAGCCCCAAGTGTGCATATCCACATTGGGCAGCAGCCTCATACTGCTTAACAAGCTGTGGGAGACCTCTAGAGCCATGTGTCTCTTCTGGTATTTAATTTTGGAGAAATTCAAGGCTTTGTTGGATAGGATTCTGTGTAATTGTGAAGCATAAATTCAGTGTAAAAGTTCAATAATAGATACTTATGAAAAGAGTTCTCTTTTATAATTGCTCTCTTCCAGGTTTTTGAAGACGATCTGTGGCTTCAGAAAGAGATGGGATGCCTAGGAATGGCAGGTATGCAACTGTTTCCTCTCTCTTTTCAGCATTGTGGGAGTTCCAGGACTCACAGGGCATGCGTGTGAAGGTGAGCAGGGGCCTGGATCTGCACCCTGGTGGCCTGCTGACATCAGCGGGACTCTCAATCTTGAGCTACAGGGGAGTGTTTGCACAGAAATTAGGAACAAAGGTGCTTTAGGTACCCTAAGTGGCTCATCTAGAATGAAGCCCTAGTGAGAAGACCTCAATTCATACCCTGCTCTGAATCATTTTCAGGAGGAGCCCTTTTTCAGTATTGAACATAATGATGTAGGGGAGCACCCTCTGATGTCCAGAGTTCCCAGGTTTGCGAAAAACACAGATTACATAAAGCTGATCAAGATGATGTTCATGTTCAGAGGCTAGCTTAACCCCTGTGCATTTACCAGCAATGTTGCAATACCTGTTCTTGAAGCTGTTTTTATAGACCTCTGAAACTGCAATGGCTGATACACTTTGTCCTGGACCAAAGACTGATTGTTAAAGACTTAGATGTAGTGGGTTAAAGACTGATAGATGTAGTGGGTCTAGAGGTACTGCTGGGATGCTGGTACTCTTCACAGCAGACATCAAGTATTCTCGTCAGTGATCTCAGGTACAGTGAACATCTCCAGGGTTAGTTGCCTGATCTGATTGAAACAAGGTACCCTAAAACTTAGAGAAGTCACTTTGAGCTTGGAGTAGCTGCATCTGAGGGCTGACTGCCACAGGCTCTTTGTGAAAATTTGAGAAAATCACTGTTTCTCTGAGTCTCTGGTCTTTATTTCTATGTATGTATTATAAATAGTGTTCTACTTCACCCAAATGTGGTGGAGATGAGTATGTCCTGAAAGGTTAGGACGTCCTCATGTAGCACATTAACAGGGCAACACTGTTAAATAAACCTCTCCATCACTACGGTTCCCCAAGAGATGGTTTCATGACATGCATTTGCCAAGAAATTACATGCTTTGAAGCAGTCATCAAGTGAGATACCTCTAATTTCTTTGCCCTGTGCCATGGCTAATTCACAAATGAGTTTATTAATTTAAATATGAAAGCAAGTAATTCAGATTTGCTGAGCTTGTTTTTTTCCAGTATTTACTCAATGTCATCTTTGCTGTGTGCATCCTGCTTTGTGATGGGTTGCAAATTATTCATGTACTATCCACTGAGAGAGGAAATGAGTGTGGTTTTATACTTAAGAAAAATCTTCTAGCCCTAAAAAAAAAGTTGAGGATTTTGACATGCAGTATCATTTTGTTAGTGGTTAAAATAGTGTGGCCAGCAGGATGAGGGAAGTGGCGTCCCTTTGAACTGGACACTGGGGAGGCTACACCTCAAATCTTGACTTCAGTCAGCCCTTCACAACAAGAAAGACAAAGATGCTGGGATGTGTCCAGAGGAAGGTAACAAACCTTCTGGTGAAGGGTCTGGAGAATGAGTCTTATGAGGAGCAGCTGAGGAAGCTGGGGTTAATTAACCTGGAGAGGAGCCTCAGGAGGGGACCTTCTCACTTTCTATACTACCTGAAAGGAGGTTGTAGTGAAGTGAGGGTCAGCCTCTTCTCTCAGGTAACAGGATGAGACAAAGTGGCCTCAGATTGTGCCAGAAGAGATTTAGTTTGGATAACGGGAAAAATGTCTTCATGGGAAGGGTTACCAAGCTTTGGAAAAGGTGGCCCAGGGAAGTGGTTGAGTTGCCATGCCATCCCCGGAGTATTTAAAAGATGTGCGCTTCAAGACATGGTTTAGTGGTGAACTTCACAATGCTAGGTTTGAAATTGGACTTAATCTTAAGGGTCATTACCAAACTCAATTATTGTGATTCTGTGAAATTCTGGCATTTTGTTAGTCAGTAAATATGTGTGTTAAATGAGGTGTTAAATGAGTGCTACAAGCACTGAATTATATGCTTGATTTTATAACTGAAAACTGTCCCATTCTAGTAAACATCAATTTTTAACATATTTAAAACTTAAGGTTTTTGTGATTTGTCTAATCAGAGTACTAGATTCTTTAGTTTTTACTAAAGAAGTTCTTGTTGAAAGCAAAGAGATGGGAACTTCTGCATAAAACCTTTGTCATTGAGACTGGCAGTGTGCTGAAGTGTGAAATGGTTTGTGACAGCACACTGATCTCAGTGTTTCTGTTGGAAGCTTTTTCGAGTAGTTTCTGCATAAGATGAGAAAAGACAACCCCAGAATATTCCTGTGACTGGGGAACACAGTGGATTTTTGAGAGTTGTATTTGAGTCTGCTCTGATTTATTCAAAACAGACCTGGAAAGTAGATCTGTTTTTTCTTGTTGATGCCCATAGTTTCTTTGACATTGTAACAAGAAAAGCTAATGGTAACATTCAAAACTGAATACCGTAAATTGCTACCTTTGCCTGTTCATTGTTGTGTGTAATTGAAAGGACTTCAAATTGGATCTTGTATCCTGGATGGTTTTCAAGACAGGGAATAATTTAGAACAGCAACAACAAAAACAAAAATACAGCAAGCTAGTATAGTTAACTCCTTTCTTCCCCACTGAAATAAAGCAAAATTGTTCAGAGCTTTGATGCTAAATTTGTGGTGGGTAAGCAAGTTAGACTCTGGAGTCTGAATTGAAATATTCAGCCCTTGAGAGCCATAAATTAGAATTAATGTCTTAGTTAAATTGCTTTTTTTACTCTCATTTTTAATTTTGAACTTGAAATTTCACAAACTTGTCAGTGTCTTTGCTTTCCTACTGTAATTTGGCATTCTGCTGCTTAGAATGGGCTGTAAAGATCTGGGAGCCTTAAGGACGTACTGGAGTTCTTGATGTAAACCTATTGTAAGACTATTTTAATTTTCTCTTCTCCTATTTAATTGCTGTAGCCAAGAGTAACCTTCACCTTAACTTCTATGATGTTGCATGTGCTGTTCTCATGGTGGGCTGTCAATGCCACTGACACGTTCAGGACTCAGCCCCTTGAGTCCAGTGGTAAAGGCTTGTGCTGTGCCAGGTCCATGTCCTTACACAGAACAAGTTTCAAAGCAAAGGACAGTGTGCTGACCATGATCAGGGGACAATTTCTGTTCCTAGAATACCCATCCTTCTACCCCCAGTCTCTATGAACAGACCCACTGCTACCACACTCTTTACACAGCAGGTGCCTTTTGCACCAGGTTGGATCCTCAGTATTTGCACTCCCTGAGCAGCAAGTGAAGGCAGTGAGGACTGGCAGTGGGGAGCTCTCCTTCCTAAGCATATTGCCTGTGCCTTGAGTGTGGCAGCTGGAGGCCCAAAGAGCAATATGTCACCACCCAAGGCAATAGTGCACAAAGCTGGAGTGGCAAGTATCTACCTAGGGAGAACAGCAAAGAAAATTGAACATTAAGTAGGAGAGACTCCTCTGATCAACTGTACATTTGTCATTTTGTCTGGTGGTGGAATGTGCATGTGGGGGGCTGAGTGAATACTACAGGAACGTGAGGTAAAGGTTACACCAATATTCCAGGTGTTGCAGCTATATTAATATGTATTTTTGTGTTTTCATTTTGAAATTCAATACAAGGTCTACTTACCAGCACTGATAATTAGCTAGGAATATGCAGTTTAAGACAGGGTTTTGGTGTATCTTTTTATATTTGGTTTATGTAGTATTAAATAATGGGAAAAATTTTACTAATGTGCTAATTAAAAGTAAGATAAAATATTTAACAGCTTGATAATGCCTTGTAAAAGAGGGGAACTTTTAATTTAGGAAAAAAAACAAGGCAAAGTCACTTTTTTCTTGAAGATTATGATATTGTCTCATATCTCAAAAGAAAGTAAAATGACTGTCTTTCTTTGATGAAGTGTTTGATTTGGCATCTTTGGAGATGGAAAGCCCCAGATGAAGCCCCATGCTCTGCTAGTTTGCTTGCTGGGAAGTGCTTTGGCCTGAGGCGCTGTAGTCCGGGAATGCCTGGTGGCAGCCTGGCAAGCCCAGCTGAGAGGGGCCACTTGGGCTGTGTGGAAAGCTGAAATGTTCCCCTGCCTTGCAGAGATGTTCTTATGAAAAGGAGTGGGAATCATTGCCATTTAGAAACCAATGAAAACCTGATAATGGCTCTTTTGAAAACAGCCAGAAGAATTGCAAAGGTTGAAGCTGTAGGAAGAAAAGAGTGGAAGGAATGAGGAGACCTCAGAGTCACTGTCAGAACTGGGATGCATTCTGAAGGGGCGCTGTTGATGGCACCATGGAAACAAATTGCACTTCTGAGCATCATCCAAAAGAAAGCCCTATGCTTCTCAGTGAAAGGCTTCAGCAGTCAAGTGTTAGTATATTCCAAGGTCAGATGAATCTATTTGTTAAAAAAAACCCAAACACTTCAGAAATCTAGAATATATGTGAAAATGACAAAATGTGTTATGCCTGTACCATCCTTTCTCAGCTATTTAGAGTCCAGCTTTTCAAGCACCCAGCAGACATCTACAATCCTACATCTACAATAGGAACTTAACTCAAAAGAGACAGCAGGCAAATTGGTAAATACAATTACGTTGACTGATGTTGAGTATGCAGCAAGTTTTGTGGAAAAGCAGTTAAGTTCTTGTAGATTAGCTGTTCCAGTGACAGTTAAATATGTGTGGATCAGAAAAAAGTTATTTTATTTAACTGACAGTCAATACTAGAACAAGAATGCTACAGAAAAGTGCAGCTTTACTGGCAGCGGATCGAGGGTATTATAGAACAAATATTGTTAAAAATTAATAGGAAGGATGAGAAAAATTCTGGAGAAAGGCAGTGGCACAATTTTCTGTATTGATCTGCATCATACTGGTTGAATCTGTTTAAGCAAAACCTTCCACTGAGTACTGGGAAGATGCAAGTGGATTTGCAGAAATAGCCTTGTCATCATCATCAGTGTTGAGGCTGCTTAACGTAATGTTCAGCTATTTCAGCTACTGATGATGCAGCAGCCAAATAACAAGCCTGGAGACTTCTGCTGGGAGTTGGGCACATTTTCTAGGGATTGTAAGTGATGACAAAGCACAGCTTGACAACAGACTCATCTGTGTAATTATTAATCCAGAGATTCATTCAGAGTCAGGGAACATGATCAGTTAATTAAATTGGTTACTGTGGACTTGATACTCTCTAGAGGGGGAGTATCAGGCTTTGCTGTCACATGTAAAGTGCAGTTGGGTGTGCTCATGGAGATGTTATACTACATAGGACACAAGATCAAAAGATACTCTATGAAGCAATTACACACTTCTTGTTGGCTGACCGCCCTCATCCCAAAGTCAGAAGGAAATTATCTGCTAAACAAGAAGCACTTTAAAGGTAGCAGTTACTCAACAGAATTCATACATTTCATCATTTTGACTTCTGACTCTTGCAAAGCCCTACGAAGAAGCTCATTCAGGGTTTCTGTTTACTCCAAAGGAAAGTGCATTTCCTGTAGTCAGACAAGAAAACAAACAGAAGTGGTGCCCCATCTTCATAGGAATGGGGTGACAATTGCCTTAATGTATGAGAGACACACTATATATAAAACTAATTTTTCTTAGTGTATGAATATATTTATACAAAACTGCA
Source organism: Promerops cafer (assembly GCA_013398275.1). Lineage (NCBI taxonomy): Eukaryota > Metazoa > Chordata > Aves > Passeriformes > Nectariniidae > Promerops > Promerops cafer. Next base: position 117,985 of record VZSE01003972.1, on the reverse strand, counting down.
AAGAGGCTTGATTCAGTAGTCAGAAACAGGTTTAAAGCCATTGGAGATGAGATACAGTATATTTGGATCTGCTGGGGAGTGTCATGGCTAGGTGAGCTCAGATTGGTATTTAGCAGGTTTGTACTGCACTGAAAATTCAGCAGTGGTTTTGTTCTGAGTGATTTGGACCATTGCTTAGTCTTGAAATAGAAATAAGCCATGCATGACTGTCTTTAAAAACTTCTGGCCCCAAAAATATATGGACATTGGTTGTAATTATACATGTTCCTGTTCTCACCGAGTTTGCCATGTTGTTTTTACGGTCCCTAAATTAGTCCGAGTCTGTCACATTGTTTAACAGTGATTTAAATATTTAAGTAAGACTTAAAGAAGTGAATTAAAACTGGTCATAAAATAGAGACATCAACTTTCCCTGGCCCGTATCTTCACAATTTGTCAAGTATAAACTACTCCCTTCCAAATAAACATGGGAAGGCAGGGAAGCTCCCAAGTGTGTGTCCACCTGGGTTTTGTAAGCAACAGGATTGCATCTCATTCATTATGTTAACAATTATTTTCAGTGATTCATGTGCATTAATGCTTTAAGGCTTCTTTTAAGGGTCCAGTTCTGAATGCTCTGTCCATGCTTTTTTATTTGCAACTAATTGTATTTCGCTATATTTTTCTTCTTACAAAGCTGTGGCTTTTCAAAAAAACTGCTGCTACTCATATTAATGAGATTTTAGTGTCTTCAGCTTTTCATATTTTATTAATATGTAATAGGCTTTTCCATAGAAAAGTCTCTTCAAAAAATTACTTGCCTTTTTAATGGGAGTTTTTGTTCATATTAATGTATATTGCTGAAAATTGATTTTAAAATAAGTAATAAATGAGAATAACGTTAAGTAAAAAATGAAAAAAGTAACTTCTTTGAACATAGACAACCAGCTATCATTTTAAATTTTCATAACATGTTTCTCTTAATTCAGCAGCTTTACCTTTTGGCAATTTAACATATTAAATTATTTTTAGTATAAGCTTCTTTTCTTAATGTCATAGGTGCTTTTACTTTTGTAGATCAACGCGATATGATTTTAAAACTATGCCTGTTACTTGGTGTAATATCACTGATTAATCTTCCATAAAAATTTAAGAATATAAGTTAGCATTTATATTGCTTATTACTAAATTTATGAGCATTTGATTTGATGGCACTTCAGCTGAAATGTAACTGAGACCCATCCTCAACTCAGAAGTATTTCAGTTCTGAATATGTATTGGCAAGGTCAATGCTTAATTGGAAGACTGCATTTTTGAAGCAGAACACCTTTAGCACTGATGCCCCTCACATTATGGATTGTTTGAATTCTTTATGCTTTGCTGGAAGTTTCTTTGTGTTGAAAATATTAACAGTTGACTTATGGCTTAAATCTTTTAATTCATGCGATAAATACTTTAAATTTAAATGGCAAGTAGTTTTCTGTGGGGTGTATGGGAGTTCCTTAGGGAGGAAACAGTTTTGTTCTGACTCCTGCTGAGTTTTGTAGGACAAATCCCATCTCTCTTTCCTGGCTGGCCTCAGTCTCTGTTGCCTGTCATGATTTTGAGCGCCTTGAGAGAGAGTATCTGGCTCTGAGTGCGCACAGAGCGCTGGTGCTGTGAGCCCCCTCCCTGGCTGGGCTCTGCACCCAGTGGCTGCCATGCAGGACCCAGCCTTAGCTCTAATGCTGAATGTTGCCTTGGTTTTCAGCAGTGCCCTCACCTGTGGCCATTCAGGCAAGCAAAGCCCCTCACCAGCTCTTGACCTCTGCAGCCTCGCACAACCAGTGGAGCCATTCGCTGTTTGCCTTGATACCTTCGTGGACAAAGAAGGTGTTGTTCAAAAGAGACTCTGACGTCAGCCACCTTCTGGTCAGTAAAAGATGGTTTGCCACTTTCAGTCTTTGTAAGGATTGTAGCAATTCTGTAAAAACTGAATGTTGGGAATTTACTATCCAGTTAGTACATTTCTAGTTCTGTCTCAGATGATTGTGTTCATTTAACATGACTTCAGCAACACCAACTAGTTTTGGGACTTCCAAAGAATTACTGTGACAGGTACGGCTGTGTGATTGCTGTGTAAATTCTGATAGACACTTGGTAATGAAAAGAACCTGGATAGTCTGATGAACTTCGTGCATAGTGTGTTTTTTCTGAGAATCGTGATAGTCAAAAGATGAATATATCAATTAAGATTCTAATAATTACTTTTGGGGATAAGTAGTTTTTACACATATGGACTAGAAAAAAGATTAAACTGTTGGGATAATAAAACCCCTAAATTTGAAGGCGATTGGTACCTCTAAATTTTTTTAGTAATTTGTTTATTTATATAATTTCACTTGTTGCTGAGGTTTTTGAATTGTGTTTTTGTATACTATATAGATTTTTTCCCCTTCCTCCATAGCCTGAGGATGTGTCCAATATGTCAGTATCTTCTGAATTTGGAATAACCCTTCAGAAATGTGGTATGGTAAGTTTTCTTACATTTGTCTTGTTGGTAGGAAGTTTGTACCCAAAGGACCTTTGAAAAGTGGGAACCTTCTGAGATATTCCCCTGGACCAGCCATGGATGCCCTACCTGTGTCAAGTGTGGACTTCTTTTGAAGGATGAAACATTGACCCCTGTGTTGCCCATTGTGTGTTTGGTCATCTTAACACAATCATAAAACAGCCATTGTGTCATAGTCTGCATATTTAGTGGGACTCACCAATAGTACAGTATTTAATGAATAAAGGTTTCATTTGACTTGTATAAATGCTTATGAGGAGCAAAGACTTCCCTATTGTTGGAAATTTTTTAGCTTCCCATTTTATTTTTACTAGACTGTTATTTTTCCTTTCTTTTTTTTTTTCCTTTTTTATTTTCCCTTTCTTTGCACTCGATGAAGCAGGTATGAATTTTTGTAATTGCAGTCAGTTCATCTTAGCTGTCTCTTGGAGAGAGAGAGCACATCCAACTTTAGGACCTATCTGAATTCAGCCACTGAAATGGTGCCTGTGAGGGTAAGGATTCAGTAACCAGTACAGAAGAGGTGATGTTGTAACTTTCACCAGATCAGCTGTGCATCACATCTCATGGCACTAATTACCTCTAATGTTGTTATTGAAATGGCAGCATATCATGATTAATGAGGCTGAATAGTGAGCACTTCAGACATAAGTAGTAACACAGAATCATCTGCTTTTCTATCTGTGGATTCCCAGCTTTTACACCAGAGCCTCTCAGAAACAGACTTTGAAACAGTCCCATGTTGTTTTTTCTGCTGTTCACAACACAGCTTCACACAGGCTCATTAAAAGCTGCAAAATAACTGCTGCAGGAGGTTAAAGGTAATCTGTTGTAGATGCTGGCTTTATCAGAAAATACTTTTGTAGTGCTATTAGTTGTAAATTACTGAAAACTATACAATTATATGTGATTGTCTTCCACCTGCAAATGCAGTTCACATTTAATTTTCCTCGGCTTACCTTGTCTTCTGCTTCAGTCCTATTTCGAGTGAACAAATGCTTTCTGCTAAGAGACAGACTGGCCAGATGGTGCTCTTTAGCTGTTTTAAATACAAAAAAGTGAATTTTGTACATTTTCTTCCTCCTGCAATGAGTCGCTCCTCAGAGCATGGAGGTGTCTTATGTTTGCTTCTTGGAGTCAGGATTTTTCCGACATCATAACTTAGAAATAGCGTTATTGAAACGGAGGTGTTTAAATTTTTTTTTTTACCAGTGCTTCCAGCAGACACTGTCTTTCTTCTTTCCAGGAATGTGTTTCTTTAAGGGCTTCATTCCATAGTATGACATGAACTTTTCTGTAACAGTACTTAACAGTGACAATAATCCTTAGCAGAGCTGAAATAAATCTTTAAATTTAATGGCTTGTCTTCTAGCACTTTTACCTGCCTAGTTTCTTAATCTCCTAAGCATTCATGCATTTGAGATTATCAATGATTCTATAATCTTTTTTTCTCCCTCCTTTCCTGTTTCTAGTTGTTCTAACTTATTCCTAACAAGCATCTTCCATTCCTTTCAACTTCCATGGCAATTCCTTCCTCCTCTCTTTCCTCCTGTCGTGTCCATGCTGTTGCTCTGGTTCTTCCATGCCACTCTCTTGGGTACCTGAAGTGAGATCACTTGCAGGGGGTGATGACACACATGGGGCACTTCAGCAGCAGAGAGAAAATGAATCATCAGTGGCTGCCATTGGATTTGGTTCCTGTAGGTGCCTGGCAGACCAACCATCAGCTCCAAAGGCAAGAAGAAACATCTTCAGGCAAATTAGAGGAGCAACTTAAAGAAGATAACCAGTGGTCACTGATCACAGTGGCAGCACTGTACAGAGGGGTTCTTTCTAGGAGCAGTCAAACCATACCTGTTGCTTGATTCTCATGTGCTGATTTCAGGGGAAAAAGAATGTGAATTCTTTCAATCCCTTTGCAATTGAGCTTAAATCTGATGCCAGTCAAAAATAAGGAATGAAATACATGGATTTAATATTAATGAGAAATGTGGTTTTGAGACGTTTTTCCTGTTTCAGTTTGATCTTGCTTTTTAAAGCAAGTATCCAGCCTTTGTGATTGCACATGAAATGTTGAAAGGCATCTTGACTGCGTCATGTCAGTTCAGAAACCAGGAAAGAGAAAATCTGACAAAAATACATCACATTTTTAATACTTGATGATTTTAACTCTCAGAAGTTGGGGTATAACTCATGATATACAAGCATATGAAATTGGTAATGGTTTCCTCAGAAATATACCTAAGCCTATTTCTGTACATGCATTAATACATACATTTTTATACATTGTTTGCAGCTTCTAGTACAATAAATAGTTGGGAATTTTGTCACCTAAATAGAGAGATGTAGACTAAGCCGAAATAATTTCATTAAGCTGTTTCTTCTCCTTGATTAAAGTAATTCTAAAACTATGATCTGGTTCTAAGCTGAATTAGTATGAAATGCATAGATCAGTGCACAATGAGACCATAGCTACATGTATTGAACCCTGTGGCTAATATGAACTCTGGTGTGATTTCTGAATTGTGATTTCTATCACAATTCATATTTTTAGAACTCATTTTTTGTGGGAGCTGCTTTATTATTTTATATTTGCTGGTGTCCAGATACAGTGTACACATTTCCTTAAATGTGTACAGTGTACACATTTCATCGTGAATATACTATAGATCACCATATTATTATAGATCTTACAAAGATTTAGACAATTCTGGTTGATATGAGTTACAGAGGAAGGCAGTTTGGAAGGTGAGAGGTCGGTAAGCAACTCTGTGCTCAGAGTAATTTCATTTAGAGGGTATAATTTCTCAGTAAGACTTAAGGGCTTAATGGAATAAATAAATAAAATCACATGAGCGCATGTTGCTAGAGATTGGTGATTAATGTATGACCTTCACCAATAACTGGAAGCAGAGCCATGAACTGCCAAGTTCACTGGTGGCTCCATCTCTCCTCACGTGGGAAGGGCACGTCGAGACAGCCAGAGTCCTTCAGATCCTTCAGAGAGTGGGGTATCTATGAAAAAAAGGAAAATAGAGACCAAAACTGCATGGAGAGAATTACTTTGCAGTGAGGCAGCTTGCAAAAGAAACATCCTTGTGGTACAAAGGTACAAACTTAAGAATTTTCCAAACTCTGGTTATTAATTTATGATCCAGTTTTCTGTTGTATGCAGTATCACAGGGATATTTAGAATTTGACTACACTTCTGGTCCTGTATGAGATGGGTTTCCACCTTCTCACTTTCTGCCACTGTCTCCAAGCAGCAACTTGGAGCAAGCAACATACCAAAGATTAAAATCTCACTGGGAGTGTGAGATCAAGCTGAGTAGTTTCATTTGCAGATCACTCAGAATACCTTCAGAAAATAAGTTTACAATATAATGAAGTCTTATTTGTAACCAAGGCTATAAATTTTGCTGTTAAGATGCACATACAGCTGTCTTGCGCCATTAATAGTAATATTTCTGTTTTCAGGTGGATGTTGAACATGACCCTCAAACTGCTTACATTACACTTGTTATTAATAACACCAACACGTTGCTCTCAACAAACATCACAGATCTTATCCTCATGGACAACATCACTGGTCTACATGTTAAAAAAAACAGTGGGAATAAGACCACAGATGGCATACAGATTTACAGGAAAGGTTTCTTGCAAGGTAAGAAAATCTGCAGTAAAATATCCCTGATAACACGTCAAAATCACAGTATTTATTTGTTTGTTTGTTTGTTTGTTGTAGTGTGAATATTTGATTATCAGTTAATACAGGTGAAAAAGTCTGGTAAAAGTTTTAGGCTGCACTTTACAATTTGTCAGCTCACTCTTAACTGTTTTGACTCCCACCATTGAACTGCTTCCAGTCTTCCAGTCACAGAACTGGACCTCCTTTGCTTTGTAAAAGTTGCCGTCAAAAATAAAAGAGTCTTTCACAATTGTATTTGTTCATTTTGGGTATTTTTATAAATATCTGCAAAAGGCACTTTAATCGTATTTTGAGGCTTCTTTAGCCAAGTGTGGCAGCTCAGCTTGCTGAGGTATTGAGGTACATTGGAATTGCAGAAGGCCATGCAAACAGGGAGAATGATTCATCAGAAATAAGGCAGCTCTTCTTGTGTTCTCTCCAAACTGAACAAATTATAAAGTCAAAGCAAGTAATAGAGAAATAAACCTCTTCCAGTTGTGAAGTCAGTTTGTTCCTTTTCTAATTGGTAGCAGTTCAGTCAGTGCACATGCATTAAATTTTATCTTTCTTGATTTCTTCATCTCGTTTTTCCTAATCACAAGCATGTCGAAAATTAGCAGCTTGCTTTTGGGAGTCACGACATTTCTCCAGGAGCTTCAGAAGTGTTCACTGATTCCTGTTTATGATCGAAGTATCTCTGGTTGTGATAGGTTTGTGGTGAAAGATTTTCACATAGAAAAGGGAAATAAGTCGACTTGGGGTTGCTGTCTGATTGCAATTGGATAGCCAAACTCCATTTCTGTTAACAGCAGTGTGAGCAATGGTTGCAGGACTGGTTGGTCTTTTTGGAAATGTCAAGGAATTGCTGGCTTTCCACAGAGATTTCCTGGAAACAATTATCCCTGAGAAAGAATAGAAAAATGGCTTTCATATCTGATCTAGTAAGTGAAGTTGGAGCTGCTACGTCATTTATTTATAATTACTGCGTCTGGAGTTGAAGCTAGCTTTTCCAGACAAATCAGTGTGAAGAATACTGAAGTGGAAGTTTGAGGTTTGGTCATTACTATATTAATCCTGAAGTCAGCCCATACCTTGGTACTAGGGATGGACAGAAAGGCTTTGTCTACACTGGCCTGTGTACTGTCATGCTCAATGTTGCCCATAATAATTTTTCCATACTTCAGTGCACTGTGAATCAAAATTCACCTGATATCTGTCAGATTTCTCTTTGCTTTCAACAAGGGGAGAATCAACAAGTTAGTGGTTAAAATGTAGGCAGTCCATTTTGTAATAAAAATATTTAAAAATAACCTCATGTGACTTTTGGTATCAAAAAATAATGCTTTTGGGTAGGTTGGGGCATCATTTAATGCAGTTTCCAGATCCTGGGCTGAATTTGCTTGAATTCTCAGAGGCAGCAGATATGAAGGATGTTGCTGCGCTCAAGTAGCCATGAACTGTACTCTGGATGTGTGGCATGTGCTGTGTCAGAAAGGAAAAGCTCTAATGCTGTCCCAAGCCTTCCCCAGGGATCTTTGAGAAATTTTCATGGAAGAAAGCAAATCTATCCATATCCCTGTTTTAACAGGTGGAGAACACTTCACAATCAACTACTCTGCACTTCTTGATGCAGAAGAAACGTGGCATGGCAGGGTCTTGACACTGCCTGCGAAGCTAACTTTCAGGAGTTCATCACAGGTATTTTATTCACAATTTTGTTCTGCTCTTCACAAGTTTTGTAAAAAAACCAGTCTCCAAGGTGGTTCTTGCCAGCCTTAACAATGAGGCCATCATGTAATAAAATGAAACTCTTAGGCTCTCTGATTGTCTACCATGAATTTATAAATGCATGAATTATTCTTCATAGCTTAAGAAGTCCTAGACCTCCTTAAGTAAAGTATTTTTGTGTGTTGTCTTGTAGCCTTTCTTTATACTTTTCATATTGCTCTCCAGTTCATTGATCTGTCCTGGAAATAAGTGTCCCACATACTTACACGTGTATTCCTGAAGTCTAAGAGAGATTGAAAGTTTTGCCATATTTTTATAATAAAATAATTTCTTTTAACTGAAAAACAAGTTGCAGCAAAGGAAAAACCTAATTGCTCATAAGAAAGACATCTTTTAGTATAAGAGTTTCCTGTGTCTGAAAGATTTTTCAGAGAAGCTGAGAAATCTCCATCCTTGCTGATTTTTGAGAACTCTGTTGCGTCACGCTCTGAAATGACTGGTCTAATGCTGGAATTAGCCTGGCTTTGAGTAGGAGACGGGACAAGTGGTTTCTGCCAAAGTAAATTTTTCAGTTCTTAAATATGGCTTGATGGTTTTTCTGTGGTTTTCATAATTACATGTAATTATAACCTGCAGATGTATTTTCATTTTAATTACCTTTCTCCTTGGTTTTGGAGGAAAAAATGTTCCATGTGTATGGGAGTGGTACTAGAGTGGTGGAGAGGAAAACTTAGAAAACCAGGGCATGGAAAAAGTAGAGATTTATGTACTGACTGTGGCTCCTGTTCTGTGCATTCTCAGTCAACCCAGATTTTATAGGCAAAGGAAAATGTAATATTTTGTGCCCTGGAATATGGGGAGTGTATCCCACAGAGCAGCTGCTTCCATGTCTCTTAGTGTTACCCCTAAGTACACTGCATTTTCCTATCAGATTATTTCAGCTTTAGGCTTAATGCGAAGTATAGCTAATCTTCTAAGGAGAGGCTTTTCTAGAGACTCTATGCTGTTTGCCAGTGGATTCTGCTTTTTTTAAAACACAAGTAATTTTTTGTATCTCTCTCAGAATAAATCACATCTCGTATCATTGACAGCATCACTTACCATAACGGAAGAAGAAAAGACCAAGGTAAATTCTGTGATTTGGTGTTACATTGATTCCCTGCTTATACTTCTGGACAATCTAAAGTAAACTCTAGGAGCTAAGGATGTACTTGTGTACTTGTGTCTCATCACTCAGCTATTGGTTAGTAATCATACGCAAGTTCTGCCTTCTCAGATTTTAAGAAGAAGAAAACAGGACTAAACGTAAGGGGTCTTTTTTTGTCTTAAACAATCAGTATTTAGTATGGAAAATCTAAAGATGCCATTATGCTCCTTGCCATGTTCTTTTGTTTGAAGAATCGTCCAGGCACAGGAAACTGTGATGAGGATTATGCTCACCTGCTGCTGTGTCTAACCACCATGAGAAAGATTTTTATTTTTCCAAAAGGCTAAAGGTATCCTCCACCTGTTGAGGAAAGGTTTCTGTATGATGCTAATACTCAAGCCTGAGAAATAAAACTGCAGAAAGAGTAGCATAGTTTATGCTTCCTTTCATTTTTTAACTAGTCATTCTTCCAGTATGACTTTCTGTTCTGGGCTTCTGAAGTAATTCTGAAAAGTAGTTTTTAACAGGCCAAATAAACTTTCAAAATTACATTGATTGTAGCAGTATTATTATTTTAGATAGTTTTTTTAATTAAAAAACTCTACTTCATCCATCAGTTTCATTGCTAGAGTAATCCCTTCACCAAACTCATTTTTCTCCCCCAGCCTCTCATTAACTTGACAGGCTGCTTTTGCAAGGGGTTGTTTTTAAAGAAGCTGTGGCTTGGTTGGCAAGAGTACTGGGATTATTTGTATTCAGGCAGAAGCAAACAGTTTCACCACAGAACATTTTTGCTGTGGCTGTGCATGTGGATACGGCTTGCCTGAATAGGTCCTGAGGACCAGACCACTCATTCCTTCCATGGACCTGTCCCATGAGTTTCTCCCTGCCTTTAGAATAAGTAATCTGTTTGGAGATTGGGCACAGGGGCCTCTTGTTCCAGTATTCTCTTCTGCTGGGGATCTCTGCCTTGTCAGCTTTTATTATTGTAATTGATACACGTCCAGACGTGGCTTTCTTATAATTGAAGATCAAGTGCCCATTCTGTTAAAATGAGAGCCATGATTAAACATGATATGAAGTAAAACTGTACGTAAGCTAGAGAACTCATTGTCCCTGGATAAAGATCTGGTAATATTTAAAAGGATTAGACATTTGTATACCTAAGAATTACAAACGGACTTGCCATAAATCTATTTTTTGGAAACTCTTAGAGCTGTAAACCATGAAGTAACTGACTGGGTTAGAAAAATAACCTCATGAATGTTTTCTGTAAAATTTGGTGTGAATTGATTTGCAGCAGTTGCTGATGTCTTAAGCCAAGCCTGTAAGCTACATTGGTCTCAACTGACCATGAAAATTTCTGCAATCTGTTATTATACATAAAACCTTTTTAGTGTGCTTATTATTTTTTCCAATTTGAACTTCATAGTTAGACCTCAGAAAGTTCTTGTGAACTATTCCGTAGGTAGGTAAAACTAGCTCAGCTGCATTTGAACTTAGTAAATGAACAGGCTTTGTAACTAAAATGTGTGGTAAAGATGTGTGAAAATACCATAAGTTTTTGAAAAATAAAGCTTAGAAATTATTTAACACATCATGTTTCACATGCATAATATTTGACTGGGCTGTGGCCAAGCATAAGGTGTTTTGGAATGAAACCAGTTTGTGCAAGGAAATTAGGATTAGTTGGAGAAGGTGTGATGTATTTTATTTCATTCATATTGTCAGCTGTCATAAATGCTCTCCATCTCAGATTTATTTATTAAAAATAATTATTTAGGCCTGTTCATGGATATGTTAAAGCCAATGCACTTATGTGACTAAGTGGACAGTAGATGTTGATTTTGGGAATGACAAGTGAAGAATTAATTATGTAGTCATAGCAATGTCATGCTACGTTAGTCCCATCAGCTTTCACATGATTTGCTTGAAAACTTAGATAGTATGCTGTTCTTTAAAGTTTTACAAACCCTGTGGATTTCTCTTCTGTGCCACAGGAAGAAAGTACTTGGTTGCCTGGAACAAGGTAATTTTGTGGGTTATGAAAAAATATGAGTATTGCTCATCTGAGTGTCCATGGCAGATGTCATCCCACAGTGCTTCAGGGCCTGTCAGTATTTTGTGCCTCTGCCCTTGGCTGGGGGAGTTTGATGCTGAATGGGACACTGGTGAAAAGGGAAGTTCTCCCATCTAAGCATGTTGCATGGGAGAGATGATAGTAATTCCTTTACACTGATTTTTATGAGGCTTTCTTCCCTCAGCATCATGCAAAGCAGTGGGAGCATATCAGTTCTTGAAAGAAACTTGGGCCTGTAATGCCTCTTCTCACTGATGGGATGGCTTTAAAGGTTGGCTTAAGGAATGGCTTCTGAGGCCTGCTGATGTGTCCGTGGTTTGAAGGTTGATCTGCAGGGCCAGCACTGGTCTTGACTTGAGCCAGGGCTCTGGCACCTCTCCTGCACCATCTGCTGTGGTGCTTTCAGATGGCATTAAGCACCTGCTGTGTTCTGCTTGGACTGACAGCCCCCCGAAGACATGGACTATATCCTTCCAGAGCCCATTTTCTTTAAGTAAAAAAGCACAGACAAAACTGCCTGCCCTCATGCAGACTGACTGTCCCACCATGGGTCTCACCTTTTACTTAGAAAGCACGGTGTCATTCCGTAGCCAGTGCATTTCTTCACCAAAACTTAAGCAGCTTCTTTCCAGCTTCACTGAATCCATAGCCTCACCGGATCCTTGCTTTCTGCAGGAGCCTAGAGAGGTCCTTAAATTTCACAGCATGCATGGAAATTAGACAAATGCAAGTGGGGTCAGGCAAAGTGATGAAGTGGTTCCAAAGAAGCTTTTTTACCTTAAGTATTATCTATGGCATCTCCTGTTCTGTGGAAGTGGAGGGATCTCAGTCAGAGTCCTGATGTGACAGAGGTGTTAAATTTCAGTAAATTATTTTCAAATTGTGGGCCATGTTTGAATATTGTTTCCTGTGTAGAATTACCATTGACTCTGTGGAATGCTGTCAGGTTTCTGCTCAAAAAAAAAATCAAACCCAGCTTGCATGTAGCATGTTAATTATTTACAGTTCCTGGCCCCAGCAGAGTGATCAGTTTGTGGTGAAACATTATACTAATAGCAGTGCTATGTTTTTCATTGAAAGATCTCACAGAACTGAACAAACACTGAATTAACTTCTGCTGCATAGAGCATGAAGTAAAAATTAATTTTTAATGCAATTCAATTTAAAGGTTAAGTTAAGAGCTAAAGTGAAAGGTCTACAAAGTTGTTATCTGGCTCGTGGTTCCAGTGCTCCTGCCAGCCTTTTCTGACTCAGGCTAATGCAGAAGCTGTGAGGTTGCACACAGATTGGGTGGGTGTCAGTTGCCTGTTTATTCTGAACTCATGTTGGTACTTTAGCCCTATGGTGTGTACTCAGTTTCACTGAATCAAGAAATGGCCACTAATTAATATATCCAACATCTGACTGACTTTCAGAGCCTATGAGCAATTTCAATGAGGCTTCTTAGGAGAGTGGCAACTTTGGAAAATAGGCTATTAAGTACAGGGCGCCCAAAAGTCACAGCAAAAAAATTCAGTCTGTGGAGTTCTCTTGCTTGACTTACACAGGAATTTGGACAAGGTGAACATAGCAAGCTGTGCTGACTTGAAAACCTGTTGAAAATACACACTTGTTTGATAATATTCATCAAGATGTAGTAATAACATAATGCTGAGAAATCCTGAAGTTGTGTGAAGCCATTTAAAAATAATTTATTCTTTGCTTACAGTTACAGTCATGATCTGATCTTTATAGATATTAAAAATAGCATTTTGATTAAATGATCTTTTAATTTCAGATTTTATACAGCCATGCCATCAGTGCTTCAGCGTTCTTCATCGCTTTTTTCGTTTCCCTTGTGTTGACATGTGCTGTCTTTTTCATCATTTACCGAACCCAAATATTAAAATGGAGTTCCTGTAGTAAAAACCAGGTGAGTTGTACTGTCGGTCAGGGTAGGTTATTTGATTTTTTTCACTGATCATGTGATGATATAACTTGCTAACTAAGATTGTCTGAAGAGTTTTTGAAGATGAATAAAAAGCCACCAGGTGATGGATTTAGCTCATAGGTAATGTAATCTCTACATCCTCTAAACTTCAGTGCAATCAGATTTAGAGGTGAGTGTAAGAATGATACCCTGATCAAAAAAACTGCTGTCAGTACCTGGATAGTGGCTCTAGATCAGAGGGGGATTACCCTTTGCCTGTTCGTTTCTTTCCATATTCCTCTCTTCCTCTCTTCCCTTCCCTCAGAATTAGAAGCAGGTTGTCTCTGGGTTATAATAAGTTGCCAAGGGAGTAGACAACTTATCTTGAACATAGCAACTTGGGTGCAAATTTTTTTTCTGATTATCAGGAATACAGATTTGAATTTTGGTCTTAGTTTCTTCAATGTGCAATAATATCTTCAATGATTAAGCAAAACAGATGGGATTGAGGATGAAGTATTTTCATTGTTCTGTGCCAGTTTGAAGGAAATATTTCAGTATATATTGCACCAGAGAAAGAAAATACAGAATCTGATAAATATTAATCAAGTTAGTACAATTCCAGCCATTCCTTCTATTAATTATTTTTGTATTTATGTAAAGTATAACAATTTCATTGGGAGGGAGCTAGAGACCTTAGTGAGAATATTACAGTGATTGGAGCAGTCCTAAGAAAGGTATGCTGAGAAGTTTGAACCCCTTGTCTGCTGAAGGGGGGGTGGATCTCTCATCACTCTGGACTGACCAGAGTAACTCACAAATCACTTACAGCCTTTCTTCTGTTGAAAATTTCACCATCAGTAACTTTATTTGTTTTAGGTCTGAAAAATTAATCTCTTTAAATGAAAGGGATGTGATTTGTTTCTTTTTACAAAAGAAATAGTGATAATGAATTAGTAAAAAAAAGTCCAGCTTGGTCTAGCATCAGCTATTTATAGTGGGGTTTTTACACAATATTATTAGCCCTCAGTCTGAAGTCTCTGGGAACTGAGTCACTTCCATTGTGGATAGGATTAGTTTTTCCATGTTGTTCACCTAATAATACTGTAATGTTGCCATATGTAATTTGTATGCCACTGCAATTTTTTAAAAAATTGCCCAGAAAGTTTGAAGTGGAAGACAACTTTGTAGGTGACTTTCACAAGTGTTCTGTGTTCTCCATTTCTTAATCTGTATTCCAGATCAGTTATATACGAAAAAAGATCAGTCTGAAATAAAAGTGGTATATTTGATTTCAGATACATATCTGAATTGCACCACCTCTTTATACTCTTTCCAGCTTTGCAGTTTGATGATAAGTAGAAACCTTCTCACCCAGAGTTAAACTGCAATGAAATTAGATCAGACACTCGTTATACACTTTTTTTATAATCTAAAGTTTGCTACTTTTTCTCCTTTTTTTTTTTTTTTTTAGGAGATACAGCCTGATATCAGCCAAAATCACAAACTGGAGCATTCTCAATTTAATTCAGGTGATCTCTTTAGTGAAGATACAATTATGAATGACCAAATCATTGATATTCTGTCCTTTGAAGAACCTGGGAACATGCTTCAAGCTTTAGAAGAGTAAGAATTCACTATTACATCACATTTATTATTTTTATCATCAACAAAACCTTTGAATATGTTTTGAGTATCTCCTCTTTGTTGTTTTTTTTTATAGTGTATGCTTACACATACTGCATGTCTGCACTACCTTAGGTTTTTGAGCTGTTTTAAACAATTATCTATGGGAATGGAAAGCCATCATGTTTCATATTGATTCACTTGTAGGGGTCACAATGCCATCTAGGCCTTAGACATGCAAGTTTTCCAATCCAGATAAACACCTTGCTTTGTCTCTCTGTGGCTCACTATGTGAAGGGAAACTTCTTGGTGTGCAAGAAAATATTGAAACACAGTATTCTACTATTGCTTAACACATTTCTGCTTTCAAAAGGTGGCTTTTGTCCTAGAAAGGAGAGCCCCTGCTGAGTGCCAGCATTACTGTTCAGCAGTGTATTTTGAAAGCAGCTGGATCGGGGTCTAAGGTGTGACAGTTTGTAGTGCTGCCAGAAAGATACCATGTACCTGTGATTGGTGGGACCACTTGCTGGAGCACAGAAACACTCCTGATACTGTTGGAAGGCTTTTTGACAGAAACATGCCACTGTTAAAGGTCACCTGTTCTTCAGCTGAATTTTATGAGAGGATGAGCAGATGTTGTTTATGCAGTCTTACCAGTACCTCCTGGTAAGTGAGGTTACAGGCAGTATTATGCAACTATTAAATCTGTAGAAGCTGAAAAGTTACAGGACCATGGATGGAATTTTCTTTCTTAAGGGTAACTAACAGCATTATTATTTTCTGCCTTTCCCTGATAATTGGTAACTTATCTCTGTAAATTGTACATTGGTCCTTGCTTTTATAACTGTATAGCAACTCAGGCTTTGAGAAGGCTTATCCTGAAAATAATTTTGTGAATATTAAGAAGAGCAGGATCAAACTTTTTTTTTTTTTAAACTCACTTTAGTATTAATTTATTTCAGGGATAGTTAGTATCTAGCTAGGTTGAAAAAAATTGCTGGACTATTTCCAGATACATTATAGATTAGAAAGGTAAATATTCTTGCAAACCTTTGGAGAGATTTATTTTTATAACAGGTTTATTAACAGGATTCGTATCCTTGCTTGTATATGTGTCCAGGGGCTAAAGTTTTTTAATGTTTTTATGAAGTTAGTGCATATGTCTCTTGGTTCCATTTCTTTCCTCAGTTTCTATTTTGTTTACCTCTAAAGAGGTAGAGTGTTGCAGTGAATGAAGTAGATGCCCATTAGTCAACATCCACTAACCTGCTTCACCTTCTCAGCTATCCTTTCCTTTTTCCAGGGTGAGGATAGCAGATAGACACAAAGGTATCCAGAGTTAGTGATTCCTGCTATGAAAGATGATTGAAAGGGTGGTAGGTGTTTTCAGCCAGCCACCATCATCTTGCTTGTATGCTAGCTTGGTAATTCCTTCTGCATGTTTTGCTGCAGGTATGTTTCATTTTTGTCTATGTGACACACATACAAGCTTGCCAGCATAATTGGTAACATCCTTTTCATTGCGCTGTCATGGCTGGAATCATTCTGGTGTTTCAGATACAAATGAGAAAAATACTCTGAAAAGTAAGAGCCACATGTTGTTTTCTTCTTTGCAACATAAATGCTGTTCATAAAGCTGTTTAAGAAGTGACAGTGCCAAACCGTTTAGGAGATACATCAGGAGCATGTGTTCAATATTTATGGACAGAGACAGCTTTGGAGTGTAGACAGTTTGCAATGTCAGGAGGATTGGCTAGAGAACAAAACATACTTTTAATGTTCCATGAGGAAGCTTTTTGGTTACTCATTTTGTGAATTTTGTTTTATTAAGTCATATCCTTGATGTACATTATGCAGCAAAATAGCTTGGCTTTTATTCTCAGTAGGTTCCTTGCTGTGTATATTACTGAATATTGGCCTTGGGCAGTGAATACTAATGAGGGGAAGCTATATGATTCTGATATTTAACGTGCAGACTAGAATATCATGTTCCAAAATGTTGTGGGTCTCTTTCTCTATATGTCTACAGGAGAATATGAAGAAAGCTGAGCAATTTGGGTTTGTGTGCAGTGTGATGGAGCTTGACCATTCTCATACTGTCAAAAGATACAGATATGTTAAAGGGAGCTTAATTTCTTTATATGACTTTTCATTACTACTACACCTTTTCTTTTTAATCTTAATTTTGTACAGCTGTGCTTCCTTGAGTTTGTCAAAGCTCTAGCTGAATTTGAACCTGCTTGCTGATACACAATACGTACTGCCAGTTATTTTGGTAAATGAGTAAGTAATGTGTATATTGTAGCTGTTTTTTCCTGTGGTAGAGGACACTGAGGCTGATGTACTAGAGAACGGGATCAAACTGTCTCCAAAAAGCCTTGACAGAAAAATAAAAACAATTTACCATGATCTTAGAGGTTCACTTTTTCTTTTAAAATCTAAATTTCTTGCTGTACATGCCAATTTGATTTCCTATGGAGCAAATATTCTATTTTTTTAAAACCCTGAATTTAAATGGAAAGTAAGAATTGTAGAATCTTAAGGGATTGGAAGGAACCTTAGAGATCCTCTAGTCCCAACCCTCCCACCATAATCAAGGACACCTCCCACCAGACCAGACCAGGTTGCTCAAGGCCTTATCCAGCCTGGCTTTAAACACTGCCAGGGATGGGGTATAAATGATCATGTTGTCATAGCACCTAGACTTGAATATTCCTACCCAGAAAATGGTGAGAAATAGTTACATGGTTAGTACAAAAAGGAGGAGCTAAATTTCTGTTTTTCATAACTTGGAAAGAGTGTAATTAAAATTTTGGAATTTTTTAAGGGAGAGCGTATTCAGTACTCTCTTTTTGTGAAATGTGTACGATGCAGGAATAGAGCTATAAATAATAATCACGCTGATGTAACTGTGAGATACAATGAATGCTCATGGTGTGAACTGCAAACCCTGCATTTGTAGTTCTGTGTTATGAATGCTGCTAGAAACTTCACAAGTGTGTAAACAATACTTTTTTTTTTCATCAGAGCTCAAATGCTTAGTATATGATAGGATCCTGTAAGACTGGGGAGCTGAAGAAAACAAGTAATTTGAAATTGATGAACAGATATCTTTTTTGATCTTAAAAATGTCACTTTTCTTTCATGTTGGCTCACTATGAAGTGTTTTGAATTATAAGGGTCATTTCTGCTGTCTACCTGGAACAATTTATCTCATCCAGAAGAGAGTCTCCTTCTGAGAGTTGTGCTGTTCCTGATGCTTTATTCCATATCATTTTTAATGAAGATTGATATCTCTTACCATTTCTGTCATCTGTATACTCACCTTGTGTGGATAGATCAGAAGAATCTGAGGAGATCGTAGCAGAGTTGGAAGCTCCTCAGGCATTAATGCATAATGCATATAGCAATAATATTTATTATTTTGTTAGTATCCAGGCTGAAGTTGGTGTTTTTTAAATCAGTGGTGAAATGTGTGATGACTTCACCAGAAGGAGAGTTGGAATCTTTCATATACTCTTTTTACATAGTTGCTTTTCTGAGCAAAATACTGAAATAACTATTTTCTGAACTGTGTTGCAACACCAGTATTGCAGGTAGAGGTATTTTTAAAATTGATTTTCTGAAGATCGCTGATATGTCATATTTCTTATTTTCTGCGAGCAATGCAGACGTTCTCAGTCTCTTAAATGCTGTATTTTTAAAATGTTTTCTAAACAGATAATTGTAAGAATTGGAATACTGTCTTTATATTGCTTTAGAGAATTAAAGGAATTTGATAGGTGGAACTGCTGCCAGATCTAATGCTTAGGTGTTCTATCAGGTTTTCATGAATCTTTGTTTTCTGAAGAGCTTCTGGTCTCTCAGCTCAATTTATCATCTTATTCAGTTTTTTATTTAATTATTATTTCTTGGCTGTATATCAGGAATCCTGTTTTTGGTTTTGTCAGCATTCTGACTCCAGGAAAGCTAAACTTAACCTGTGACTCATCCATGTGAAAGCATCCTTAGATAGTCCTTATGTACCTTTCATAGCAATTTCATTTACTGATCTGATGTTTGTATTCTCTGTAGGCTGCTGCTGAGCTGTGCTGAGTTCACGCTTGGCTGTGTAAATGCCGCAGGACTGATGGATGAACTGCCCCAGTTCAGAGCTGGCTGCAGGCCAGTACAGCTACTGGTGTATCACAGAGCATCTTCAGGCCTGTGCTAACACAGCCTGGCAGCAGGCAGGGACCAGGAAAAGGCAACACATCCCACTCTGGCGCAGGAGTGCTGGAAGAATTTGGGCTTGGGCAGTCAGTAGCTGTTTGTGGGTGTTTAGACCTTATGCCATTGTCCCTGCTTGTACTTTAGGACAGTTTGAGTCTCATGCAAAGGTTTGTGCCTTGTTGTGCTGCAGCTGTGAAAATCCCTGCCCTGAAGTGTTTACAGTCTCTGTTGAGACTGGACCCAGCAGAAGAGCGTGGAATGCAAAGGAAGGAAAAAAGGAGGGAGGTGTTGAAGGGAGGAGGGTATGGGGCTGCACAGAGGGGTCACATTGACATGATACTTTAAAAAACCACCAACAAAACACAACCACAAACTAAACAGACAGAAAACCAAAATACGGTCCAACTTATTGATACTGTATTACTAACTCCTCAACAAATGGGTAATTTGTGAAACAAACCACATCAGCAGCTTTTGAAGGCCTCTAATGCCCATTACACTCAAGTTGGCTTTCTTTGTTTACTGTGACTAAAGCCAGCACTGCAGGAACTGGTCTCTTTGTGATTCTTCTTGTCTGACTCTTTCTCCATCTTCACTCCTCTGAAGTGTGACAAGGCAACATGGACCATAATGCCTGGATGTTGTCGTCCCGATTCTTTCCTCACTGCAGCTGTCCCATCGTCACTGTGCCCGTGGGTACAGGACGTGCTGCTCTGGCTGTAACAGTGGGTGCCACTGGGCTGGGTGCTTATCTGTCTGTCTGTCCTTCCCTCCTTTTATTCCCCTCTCCATCAGGAGTTGGTGCAGCTGTTGTGCCTCGGAGCTCTGAGTCACTGCTGAAGTGGGAACAGTGGGGACAAAGTGTGCACAAATGGCTCTAAATTACTTAATTACATGCTTCTCAGAAGCCTTGTGTATTTGAAGCAATACTTTTACAGAAACAGCTACCATGGAGCTCAAGTCTCATCTGGATACTTTTGTAATATGTGTCCTACTAATTGGCTTCCATTGGCAGAGGAGAGATGAGCCTTCTGAGAATGACAGGCCTTTCTGTTTTGAAGCAAAAATGTCATTGAAGGAGAATTTGTTCAATGCTTCTCTCAGTTTCAGACTTCAGAAAGTTGTGTCACAGTAGTTTCTTATCTTTATAAATTCAGAATTAGTTAAAAAAATGTTTGAAAGCCATTAGTTATTTTTAGGGCTGTTAAATTCAGCAGCTATTCTCCTGTTCAAAAATTCTCTCTGTGGGCCTGTAATTTGAATAATAAGACTTAAAGACACAATTACTTGGTAGTTAATGAGATGTTTCCTTTTTTTGTAGTGTGTTGTGTTTTGGTCTTTTTTTTAATTAACTATAGTTGCTTTCCTGACCCCAGCTACTTTCCTGTATTCTTTCATTAGATCTGTGGAGGACATCAGTTGCTCAGGCGCTCTTTCTGCTTCTCTGTGTTTGCCGTCTGGGATTCTCCCCTTCCAGATCTCTCTTGACAGATTTTTAAAATCTCTTTCTCTTCAAGTGAGTGAAAAAGCTTTCCACTTGCTGTTTGAAGTTTCATTTTCTATGTGTCTGTTCACCCTTCTTTCCCCCACCCTTTTGTGCCACCTGCCTTCTGTACTGTCCTCATCCTTTCTCTGCATGCTTTGTCCAACAAAAGCTTTTATCTTTTTCATCAATAGGTTGCCATCAGCTACCTCTACTTCATTAGCTTTCATGTTTCTATGATGCTGAATATGCTCAGGAAGTGAGGCAAGACCTTTTAAACATCAATTGCTGTAACAAGCAGAGTGCAGAGCATTTAAAGCAAATTATTAAACGTACCTTGGCCTGAGGAGACACATAGTGTCAGGCTAGAATTTTTTTTCCCTATGTGACGTGAAACATTTAATCTGGTTGATTGTAAACATCATTCTTCTGAGGGACTTGAATGAAACTAAATGAAAGCATTTGGTTTATTATACATACAGGATTTCTGTGTTTTACTGACTGTCGGTGTGATGCAGCATGCTAGGGGTGCCCTCAACCTCTCTGTTTTGAGTAAAGAGCTTGAAGCAAGGTTTCTGATGTGTGTGATGAGCTTGTCTCATTTCTGCTGGCTGCTGTGTGAAGATCATGGACCAGAAGTAGAGCACATCACATGGAAGGGAGCTTTCAAGTTTTTACAGCCACAACCTTTCTTCAGCTGCTACTGCCAAAAGGTGATGATGTAGCTGCTGTCTTCAAAGATGTGACCTGGGAGAGCTATGGCTTGTAATTACTTTTCTCTCTGCTGTTACCCTTGGTTTGGTGGAACAGTTCATAAACTTCTCTTCCATTGCCTTGTTCACCAATGTGCTGTCAAGAAATGAAGAGGGTGAGTTGCATGTTAAATACACCCGAGATCTTAGGAGCCTCATTATTCACGTGTTGACACACCAGCATCAGGTGATTATTGTCATTGCTCCTCCTGCATTTTGCATCATGCGGAGTTACTGGGGTACTGTAGTTCTCCCTTAGGGTGAAAAAGAGCATGGCAATCTTGCTTGAAATGGAATCAGGTTGAGTCAATAATGACTTGTAGGAAGAAGGGCTGTGAGAAGACTGAGGGAAAGATAATAGGAAATGTTCTGATGGTGTTTCATTTTGGTTTTCTTGGGATCACTGATGAAGAAGAGTGGAAAAGTAACAGGGAGGTGGGTGAGGAATAGCTTTAATCTTCTTTGAAGCATGCTTTGAAAAAACCCTGTATTTATGATAAGGAATAAATTATATGTTATGAACTATGTACAATGTGAAGTGTTACTTTCCAGGGAGAGGAATGAGGAATTCAGTCTTCCACATCTCAGTAAGAAAGGGTTGTTAGGTGCTGGGGCCACCATCTATCATTGCATGCTTGAAGAACAGAAAAATAGTGACTAAGGAACTTGTTGTTCTGGCAAAAAAAGAGAGTTGAAACTTGTGACTAATAAAATTCTGAGGATGAGGCATTTTTTGGAGAAATTATCTATGGAACAGTTGATTAAAATGTTTAGTTCTTTGTTAGGGGATGCCTGAAAACCAGGATGTTTCTCACAGAAGACAGGTATGCTTTAATTAAATTAGAGCTGCTGAATATAAAGCAGAAACTAGAACAGAAAAATAGATCCGGTGGCTTGGATTTTACAGGCTAATAATGAATTGATGAATCTATGAAGGAAAGCCTCCTACCACTGCCTCACAGCCATTAGAGAAATATTACAGTGTAAAGCTCCCACTCTCTGAATCCTTGTTTTTGTTTAAGTGCATTTACACAACTCTGGAATGCTTCAGGTTGTTTTTTCAAGTTGTCACAAACAGCTTGATAATAGCTGGCTGTGTCAGCAAAAGTCCTGAGACTGTAAGGAAAATGACTTAAGAGAAAACACACATCTGTATCTGCTGTGTTGCTTCAGCATCCTGTTACCTTGATCCTGCCATCTCCTGCCCTCTGTCCTGGAGCAAGAAGGACTCTGCCCAGGGATCAGTGCCCTGAGGTACCAAGAGAGCTGTGTACCTCCAGCTGCAATGTCCATCTGTGGACAGGATGGAGAAGCTGGATGCTTGTGTTGCCTTGGGGGTATTATAGCAAATGTTAGCTCTTACAGGATCTTCAGATTACTGTGAGAAATGTTTCAGGCTCATGGTACTTCAGGTGCATGAGTTTCTGTTCCTGTATGTAAGGAAGAGGGGGTAAAATGAAGGAGGTTTAGTAGCTGCAACCAACCAGCCAGCCCTGCAGCAGATTGCCAGGATAAGGACAGCCATCACCAGTGTGTTTCTGTGGTTTTGAGAAATTGCAACAGAAAATCAGTCTGTGGTAGATGATTACATTTCACAGCTAGTCTCCCAAATACTTCCAGTATTTGAATCATTGTAAGAAAACAATTCCATTCCATCTCTTGTGCTGTCAGGGAGGCAATGATGACATGTCAGTGGTTTACTTATAATTAAACCTCACTCGCTTACATAAGGAAAGGAAAGTTTGACAAAAAAAGCAAAGTTTTTCTAGATTTGCATGCCTTCATTTATACAATTCTGAATGTAGTGTCATTCCACTCTCTTGCAAGTCTTACCAACATCTTTGCTATGGATTTGAAATTTATTCCGAGACATTTCTGTAGAAAAATTAGACCAATAATTTAGCCTAAGCAAAAAAATGAATGGGTTTAAGCTCCTAAAAGTATGTTTTTTAGGTCACAAAGAAATTCATGTATACACGGTCCACACACAGAAGAATACAGTGTTGCGTATTCATGTAATTTGACATGCAGGAGCAAAACCCACTGGATTTTCCAATGTGGAATTGAGTTCAGGTGTAGAATTTAGAGTAGTTACATTGTATATGAAATGAGAATAATTATAATTAATAATCCAATTTAAAGATAAATGAGAATGTATTTATATGCAACATGACATTGCATTTTCTAAAAGCTCTTGTATTTCCATCTGGTTTTAATCTCTTTTCTAGAACTCTGTTAATGTTCATGAAAGACAGATACCAGCTACTTTATTTGTATCAGCACAAAATTGAAACTGTCCCCTCCTTCCTGCAGAGAAGGGAGTACAACAGCCAAGATTATGAAACAGTGAGGTATCAATCTAGATGGGTCAGTGAGTTGAGAACTGTTTTACAATGTCAGCAAAATTTATAGTCTATTCAGGTGCCCATTTGATCTGCTTCCCAACAGAGATAGTGGGTTTTGTTTGGTTGGGGTTTTTTTGAGGTGGGGGGTCAGACATTTCTATTGGCTTTTATCTGAGGGAATGTTTTGAGTATTAGTAAAGAAAAGATTTTTATTCTTCTGTCTGAAATGGAAATGAAAGTGTGGACATAGTTCATTAAGGTTGCTGTAGTACAAGTTGACTCACCGTGCTGTTTAATGAATGATTGCTATCATGATTAATAAACTGACATACTGTGATATTCCTGCACATCTCTGACTGCCATTTCATTACCCAGTATTGAGTGAATCTAGATGCAATGCAGAGATTGAACGCTCTAGATACAAGGATCTTGTTTTCTGACAGAAATTTCCCGTAATCTGTGATTTCTAACAGTCCCGATTACCTCTGTACAGTTTGGAGGTTGCCAGCCTGACACGGGTGGATGCTGATCTGGAGGCCAGTCGAACGCAGATCTGTAAAGAAGTGATTGCTGTGATGCTGAAGAACATGGTTTTAAATCACAGCCTCTTCCCTCATGTGGAGAAGAAGATAAGTTCAGTTTTCAAAAAGCAGTTTCTTGCAATGGAGGAGGAGATTCAAGAGGAGTATGAAAGGAAGATGGTGGCTTTAACAGCTGAATGTAATCTGGAAACTAGGAAGACAATGGAGGCTCAATGCCAAAAAGCAAGAGCTGCAAATGAAGAGGCTGAGGAATTAATGAAGAAAATTAATGAAAAGGTAAATCTGGTTTTAAATCAAGATATTTTGCATCATATATAGTTTTATGGAGATGGTTTATCTTTTAGACTTGAACAGCTTAATTATCCTTCTAGAAGAGTAAAGATAAAGATCCACAATGAAATGTGCTCAAAAATTCAGAGTCATAATTAGGGTAGTTGTTATTAAGAAATTGTGTTTAATTCACCAGAAAATGAATTTCTCTCAATAGAATCTGTGACATCTGAAACCAAAAGGTTGTCATTACCCTGTTTCTTTTAGGTTTTTAAAATAATTATTTGTACTATTGTGAAGCGGTGTATTTTTATTTACTGTATTTTATGGCAGAACTTTCTGAGATTTCAGACACTGTGTGAAGTATTTTGCACATTCAGAGCAGAACAAACTCCCTGCATCATAAACCTTACAGTCTAGGTAAAAAGCTTCCAATATTTATGTTCTATTTTTGAAGGAAATTAGAATATAAGCACAACTAAAGGCTGATTTCCCTCTGAAATGAGTGCAGGCAAGCAGAACAAACCATATTTTAGAGCAAAAAGTGGACTTCTCTTCGAAATAGCCTCTTTATAATAAATAAATAACTGAAGTTAGGGTATGATTCCTTACAATGCTCCTGTCTTCCATGTATTTTTTCAAGTATATTGAACGTTTACAATAAAACTGATTTCCCCCCACCCTTTTTCTTTATTATTATTTTTAACAACTTTCTGTTGCTTGGAAGCATTCTGGTAAGTTTTGAATATTTCATCTCTGTAAGCTTAAAATTCCAAAATGCCCCAAGTTGATGCTTCATGGTTGTTAAGAGGGTGACTTGTTGGGAACAAATTGTGCAGTTTGTTACTTACTAGTGGGGCTTTGCTTCTGGACCACAAGTGGTATTTGTGTATCACATACCCATAATTGTTAAGGTCTTTAATGACAATTCATGATTAAAGTTTTGACACAAGAAGTTTTGGGTTTTTTTGCTGAGTGTGACACATTAAAGGTGCTCCAGTATGCTGAGGCTCTCAGGAAGAACTTTGTTTTATTAGGCTGTTGCATGGAGAAAATTAATGGCACAAGGCTAGTGAGCCAGTAGAATTACTTTGATGTTTCCAGGTGAATTTTAAATCCTGACTCTGTGTAGCTTTCCATAGCTGTAGGATATGCCTATCCTGAACTAGAGGTGCTAGAAACACAAGAGGTGGAAAGGAAGAGATACTGTACTGTGCAGGAGACTTTCTCCTGGGGGGTATGGAAGCAGCCTAGACCTCACTGAGATAAGTCCTGCCTTTGCAGAGAGAGGGGCCTGACTGAAACTCAGTGTGTGAACCCACACTGAATATACTCTAAGCAAAGTGACTTTGCTTTGTAAGAAATTTATTGGTGTTGATTCAGTCTGATTTGTACTGAAAATCCTCAATACTAGGAATCAAGCAAACAATTAAGGCCAGCCCAGTACCTGTCCTGATCCATTTACCATATCCTGTCATTGCTGTTGCTGTTGACTTTTCTATCTGTAGAAGGACCTGGTTTTATACTTGCCACAGCACATGGTCCAGAAGCACATTCTGGAGCATGAGGGTTGGCTCACAGCCATTCTCCTGGGCAGCAGGTGTACTGACACCCAAGGGATGGCAGTAGAAAACAACTAGAGCAATAACCTCCTCCCCTTCTCAGCCAAAACATAGAATTTATATTCCTGGCCTTTTTGATTAATTATTTGCTGCCTGGAGTGTGTCTCTTGGGAATGAGGAGTGAAGTGCAGAGGGCAGATCTCCTCAAGATAATTGGTATGAAATTTAGAACAAGACTGACATAGTGACTGTTAGGTAGCTCTGCTGGCATAAGAAGCATTCTTTGCTCTGTGGGACATGTATGTTTTGATTCTATAATGACTTTATGCCATCTGAGATTAAAACTATGAAATATGCAAGTCTTACTAGAGAACTAAGAGGAAGTATTTCTGGCAAAGAAGCTTTTAAAGTAATTGCCATTTAATTCTACTTCATAAATATAAATCTAAAATTATGCTCTTGGATTAATTTGTAGAAACTGATAGTTAAAGTAGGTCACCAATAATAAAAACTTAAGAGATTTTTAGTAGAATAGGGTATTTTCTAATTTATGTTGTTTTTAAAATTATGCTTATTATTATTTCATTGGTATGCATTATATGAGTCTGAGTCTGTTTAATTTTAATACGATTTCAGGATTGATGAAACCTAAAAAATTAATTTCATATATATTCTTTGTTATGAATTTCATGCCATTTTATATAATTTATCTTATATAAGACTTGTGAATTCTAAAAGGACTTTATTATGTCTTGGAAGTGGTATCTAGATTAGAGGCTGGCAACTGTAGAAGCCTGCTGTGCAAACAGGTGAAAACTATGGAAAGTGTATACTGATTCAGTATTAGCCTTCACGTAAACCTGAAATGACAGTAACTAAAGTATTTGTAAAATTTATATGAGCTAGTAGCACTGATACTTCAAAATATGTTGAATTCTGAAAATTCCTTCCGATGTATTTATTTCTTTCTTCTCTGCAGCCTGTTATAGAATACAGAAGTCTTCTGGACAAACTTCACAGACTGGAGCAGGACTGCCTGAAGAGGTTCCTTTTCATAAAGCAGGAGGAATATTTTGCAAAGGCTTATAGAGAGCTGGCTGTTACCCAAAGAAAGGAGCTCCATACTATCTTTTTTACACAGATAGCAAATGCCACTTCAAAAGGAGAACTGAAATTGGAAGCAGCTAAAACATTAGTGGAAGGTTACTCTAAAATACAGGTAATAGGATGACATGTCCATTCCTAACCTAAAGACAGACTACAAACCTGCAGTAACTTTTTAGAAATGTTTCAGGATTAATGTTATCAGTTTCATAATGAGCTTTCATAGAAAGTATTTTAAAAATTTATAATGCCTTCATTATGCACATCTAGACATCTGCACAACTGTATATTGAGGTATATGCACATGTTCAAAACCCCCTAGGCATCAAGTGTTCTTATACACTTCAGAAGATGTACTGAGCTCCCCGATCCAAATATCTAGATTATTGAAATTGTGGTGTGTCTGAAGTACTGTGATTATGCACTTAGAGGTGTTGAGTATCTCCAGGTTATATGATCGAGGGGTGCTGATGACGAGTATGTTACAGACATAAGTTTTGCTTTCAGTTACATTTTAAACCTCTTGCAACAGAATAGCTTGTTTCGTGATGTTTTGCCTTTTTTGTTTGGTTGGTTTTTCCTCTATTTGTGTCGAAAGTTAGTGCTCTAGATGACAAAAGTTCTGGGAATTCTTCTTCTGGCTGCTTCTTGAGGAAGAGTGTGATTGTTGAGGTCCTGCAGGTTGAAAGGGGAGGTTAAAAACCAACATCTGGAAAGTAGGTGTCAGAGTATGTAAGGCCCACTCCTAAAACCTGATGCACAATCTTATATACAGAAGCTACACATGGGCCACTGTCAGAGGGAGATGTAGCAAGCACTTTGTGCAGAAGATAGTTAAGCAGCCAGGTCAAAGAGGTAGAGCAAGTGAAAAAGTTTTGACTGTGTTTTGGCTGCTCAGACATGGGTCACATACCTAGCAGACCTTGTCTTGGCTGTTTATCCTAGCAGAATGTCTGCACTGTGTGCCAAACCCTGGTCTCTGTCCAGACCCATCTGTAAGTATCTAAACCCTTGCTGTTCATCACTGTTGGAAGGGGGAGCTTCTAAGCCAGCCTGTATGGGGTGGGCTTGGCTTTCCCTGTGCTGTACTCAACGTACATGGAAGAGTTGGCTTTGAAGCCAACTTACAGACACCTTTGAAAATGTGACCCTTTATGTAATCATACAGTGCATGGTAAAGAACAGCTCTGCTAACACTGGTAGGGTTGCATGTGTATGTAATTGTGAATATCTGATCAAATGACCTGTTAACTCAGGGCAGTCAGGATGTGAACTAACTGTTCAGGAAAGTACACACAGTAATCAAGTAATCAGGCCAAAAGCTCACCTCATTATTTATTTTGTTTTGTTGAAATAACCATAATCATTTGATGTGATCATTAGACTTAAGTTGATATAAGCTTATTGTTTTACACTTGTGGGAATTTTTCAACTTTGCCCTATTAATGAACAAATCTGGTCTGATACTCACAGGTGTTAGCCAAAATTAGTGTTACGTCTAATTAAATGTTTACATTTGTTCACATTTTTTCCTGTAGGGTGACATTGAAGAGCTAATGGATTTTTTGCAAGCTTGCAAGAAATATCATCTGAATAAAATATTTTCTTACAGAGAATATCTTGTAAGTAAGATACAGTCAAGGGATTCGCGTGTCTCTGCTCTTATAAATGCCGCAGCAGCCCAGATATCAAGTCTCGTTAATAAGACGGAAAGGTAAATAACTGTTTCCTTGTCAGCCATTTGGCTACGTTATCTCGCAGGCAACAGACTCTTCCAGTCTTTTTTCTGTGTTACCTAGCAGAAGAGTTGCATAAAAATGTTATCTTCTAGTTAATTCTAAGAAAGTATTTTCTAACTGGTTGACTCTGTTAGTTAAATCCCTGCAGGTGCTAAGAGGAGGTTTTGTTATCTGTGTCCACTTGGTACAGCACAGAGATGAATTGCTGGAATCATATGTAGTACCTGTTTGTAATTCTGAGTTCAGTGGGAACCAGACTCATACAAGATTCTCAATTCTTTATACATCCATTATTTGTGTAAATACTCATCAGTCATGTGAAAACTCATGCCAGAGCCCATGCCAGTTGCAACATGTACCAGTGAAGACCATTTGTGTACATGCTTAATGCACAAGCATCTGGATTTAACAAAAAAGAACAATTTTGATTGACTTGTGATTGAATGTGTTTGAGGAGCTGGACATACAGTTTCTCTTTTCAAGCTGGAAATCGTGAATATTTTCTAAAGAAAGTAGATTAAGTTTATAAATAATGTAACTGGAGGATCTTGACTAGCAGAGAATACACCTGTTGCAGGGAATTAAAAGGTAGCTGTCAGGGAAGTGAAAAGTAGACCTGGAAATGGACTGTTGTGATACACGCATTTAATTTTTGGGATATCATACCAGACCCAGGCTGATTGAGTACTCTGTGATAGGATACTCAGAATCAAGGTAGAGAGGTAGAAATGGTGACTCAGCAGACACATGGAGACGTAGTTATTTAAAATTGTATGGCTGTGAGGAGCACTGAGAGAGACATCATGCTGCCACCCAGGGAACTGTGTTGGTTTGGCATATGGAGCAATTACTGAGGAGCCTGCCAGGGCAGCAGAATGTGTCAGTGTACAGGAAAACAACCTCGCACTGCTGCTGTTGGTCCTGTGCATGCAGCTTTATTTGTATATTTGTATGTCTGTATTGATGTCAGTCACTGACAATATGTGAAATGTGCATTAAGAGAACTAGATGGACACTAATCTTTATGTTGTGGTTTTTTCTTTTGTAATGTCAACTTAATTTAAAAGTAATTTAATATTAGGAAGCAGGAAGTCTGTTAAAACTTACCAAAGATTGCATCTGTTGATGTGAAAAAAAAAAATTATCGGGTTTTTTGGTATCTTTTCCTTGCTTTTCTTTTTGATTGTCCTGTGTTCTGCATAATTGGAATCATACCCTAAGTTTAGCTTGAAACCCCCTGAGTTTAGCCCCGGGATTCACTTGTTGGAGAGAGCTTTTTCCAGTAGTCTTGCACTGTTTTGCTAAGGTCTGCAGCTGTGTGGCTCAAAGACGAAGATGTCCTGGAACAGGAAATATAATTCAGACACGTCTTTCGCAGAGCGTTCCCTCCCATCAGTTCATGCCTCTCTTTGGAATTGTATTACAAGGTCTGAGGTGTTTTCACCAAAGACGTGGTTATGTGAAAAGCCTTTGTGAGAACTTCACTGTGTGACCATTGCAGTGGACAACTGGGACTTCTTGAGCTGGAAAAATCGGTTTTACTCATCGTTTAATGCCTGTTACTGCACCTAACAGTCACAAAAAGAATCTACTGTAAAACAGAGAGGAAAGGCGTAGTGTTAGTTAATTGAAGACCTCATGGATCTCATCCCCAAAAATGTATTAAATGTGTTAAAAACCTTCCAAAACCCCCAAACTTCCAAAAGCAGCAAGCATTATTACCAAGATGAAAAGTAATTTTTCTAGCACTCTCCTATCAAACCTTCAGAGTATGCATTGATTGGTTGTGGACCAAGGACACGTGTCAATAGTTTGAGATATCATTTGTAGAGAGGCAATCCCATTTGGCTTTCTGAGCCTAGAACTAGTTATTTTCCTGTAACTTCCCACACCTGCTGCAGCAGTAATTCCTCTCAGACAAATGTTGGCCGAACTCTTATAATTCATTCTTTAGGTGGTGTGATTATGAACTCCAGAATGTAGTATCTCAGTTTATTTGCTAGTGTTTTATTTTCTACAGGCAAACTGAAATAGCCTAGTATAACTCATGAGAAATCCATAATTATATAACATAGACGTGTATTTCAGTTCCTAACTATAAAGTGATTTTGGGAATGTTTACAAATTGGAGCGTTAAAATTTGAGCAGCAAGAGAAGTCTGGTCTGAATGGTACTTTAAATTTGTAACCATAGTATCCTCTTATTTTTCACTTTATCATTGAATCTACTTGTCTAAATGTAGATACAGCTCTGTCTTAATCTATTTTGTCCAGGTTTATAATAGAGTGCCCTAAACTTACTGTTATAAATGGAATTCTAAAATACAAAACATAAATGGAGAAGAGAGAAAAGGTATAGATTTGATATACCACAGACAGATGCAGTGATAAACCAGCAGATAGATATTGATGGAAGAATTCTGTTAAAAATGAAGCTTTAATAGTATGTTTAAAATTTATCAAATAGTAAGGTAATTTCAAATCAACATGAAAAGGATTCTGTGTGGCTAGAAATGAATGTTATAAAAAGCAAAATAAACCCAAACTAGTTCTAGGGAGGGCTATGAACATTTTAAATTAAATAGAGCAGCCAGAGTTTTCAAGCTGTCTTTAAATAAAATGTCCCATTTGTCTGGACTAGTTTTGGAGTACTCAGTGTCTTTCGAAAATCAGGTCTGGACTGCAGTACCAAAAAGCAGGAAAGGAAAATTTAAAATACAATCTGTAGTCACGGATTTGAGGAACGACTACATAGGCTCTTCATGTTTTTTCTTAAAGAATAATATGCAAAAGGACAATACTTGAGGCAGTGTTTATCTTGGGTTGTTCTTGCTATCAACAGAGGTGCAAGGTTCTTGATATTTTTAAACTATAACATTGTGTTACTCTTTTGCCAGTGTCTTCTTGTTCAAAAGAAATTTCTTTCTTCTTCAGTCTCTTAAAAAATGAACTCCGTTCTTGTGACTCATTAGGTACAAACAGTTGCAAGCTCCTTTATTTCTCCCAAAACTTAAATTTTTTTAAGACGTCAAGAATTTCCTGTGTATTTTGTTTCTAAAGTGGTCAAAAGATTGAAGCAAGCACGTAATGCTGGTCTCGTTCTTCTTAAAATCACCATTTATATGGACCTTGTCCATAGAAAGTAGTTTTCCAACAGTGTCTTGGCTGGACATTTCTAGAAGTCAGCAGTAATGCATCATATGATGTTTTCTAATAATCTCTTAAAACCTTTTCTGCTTGTAGCACTGTGCTATGTAGGGAGGGCATTTATTGCCCTGGATTGTTTACATGAATTGTGATCTGGACAACAGCAAGATGCCAGTTCAGCAGGTGAAATCCTGATGTAGCTGGAGTAGGGTGGGCAGAGTCGTGCAGGTTCTCTCTGTGTAGTTTCTGTATAGTGATGAGATTCAGCCTCAATGTACATTCAGGCCTGTACAGCTTTTCTGCTTCGTATCTATCTTCCTTTTGCTTTAGTGATGCTCCTGTTCCTTCTCCAGCTTTCATGAAACTATTTTCCTTTGCTGGGGTCCAGCATCTCGGAACATTGGTTCCCTGTAACATCAAATATAAAGTACTACTTTTTACTTCAGTGCTCTCACTCTGTATTTGCTCCTTAATTTGTTGTCTTTCATTCAATACAGAGAAGTCAAGGTCTCTCTCTGATTGACCTGTGATATGGCTGCTGTTGGCTACACACTTCACCTCTGTACCTTCCTTGGTGCTCACTGTCTTTGGGAGGATCTCCCTTTAAACATCCTTGCCATTACTACAGTATTCTCCTTCATTAAAATTCTCTTTGTTCAAAGGCATGTGCCTGCACATTTCTTCAGTGATTAAATGTCTGGTATGCTGAGACTAGGCAGTTTATCATACAGTCTACACTGTCTCATTACCTTTCTCCTCCCCTTTGGTTTTGCATTACTGTTTGGAGTCCTTTGAGACTAGGACATCTTTTATTCCTAATACTGTAATTGTTTTTATATTGTATTTATATGAAACCAGTAGTGAACATGTCTTGCCAGGACTGAGTCTTTTAGGAATTACCATAACACCAATCAATATAAGTTGGCACATAAACTGACATAGGCTTCTGTGGTGCGCTAGTGCATCACCTACAGTTTTAGCTGTGGACATACTGGATCTCTAAATAAACCAGTTGAAACACTGTAGACCCTTTTTTTTAATCCTAAAAATAGGTAACTTTATATCATCTCCCTATCATTCTGTGTTGCATGACTTTTCTTAAACTTTTATTTGCTGTGTGGCTCCAGCACATCTATCTTTTTCTGTTACAGACTCTTTTCACTGCTCTGGACAGGGATTTTAATTGGATGCAGCAAGCCTGGGTTTATTTCCTCAGTACAAGAAAGGATGAAGGTGTTAAAAATAATATCTTGGTTATTATCTTTTCTCACTTCCTCACCATAATTAATCACCTTTATTCACTTATCTTTTGCCTTGGCTTCACTCAAAAAGGAGGGGCGGGACTTAGAGTTACAAAATATGGGCTAAAAACTTTGTGCTGTTAGGGAGTTTTTTTACATAACACTGAATTTTAACATTTATTAGTTTCAAGGCAGAAATTACCTGGCCAAGAATAATGCTTGGTGGATTATCCTCAATATACTGGAAGGTATTTTAATCCTCTTTGCAGATTAAAGAAATGCAATAGATAGACTTTGAAAAAGCTCCACAAAAGGAGGATCTGCCTCGTTGACGTAACTGTGATAAAGCACATCTGAGTTTCTATCCAGCACATACATTTTATATGGGTGATGTTTCGTGGCTTGCTCAGATAGTTGTGGATGCTTGAGCAGAAGATGGGGAGGTGTGAATTATGGGATCTGGCCACCCTGGTTACAGTGCAGTGGGTGTAAACAAGCTAATTTGGTAATCTTCTGCTTTATTTTAGCTCTTTTTTTGAGGATTTTGGTTGGAATTAAGTTGTCACAGTAGCAATAAATCCTAATAAACCAAAATGAGACTCTCCTTTTTGGAGAAGGGCTTGCTTACCACATTTAGATGCTACTTTAATTTAGGAATTCAACTCGAATGAAACCTTGAAAGCCTTGGATTCATCTGCGTACTGACTCGGTAATGTTCATGTCTTTAAAAAATAGGGACTGGATAGGTAAGCTAGAAGGTATCTGTATAACATCCAGGTTCAGGTCAGGAATTGGTGCTTTCAATTCAAAGTTTCATATTGACCTTTTCAACACCACATTTTGTAAGTTCACTGTGTTTAATAGAAATTATAACTCACAAATGTCCAACAGCCTGGTCTGAATTAAGATATTCTTTTAGTCTTCTGTTGAATAAGAAAGATTTGGAGAACTTGTAGTGTAAACATAATAGCAGGTAAGTTCTGAAATAAATTTTGAATTTGTGGAGAGGGAGATTTTTTTAACTGTTGCAGGCACTGTTGAGATCTTGTTTTCTCTTTGACATTAAATACTGTAGCAGCTGGAGGTAGACCATCATCTTCAGCTTCCACCTGAGAGTGCTGTGGGCTTATTACTGACAATTTGCTGTTTCAGATAACTGAATTTTTCTATTATTTTGAAATTTTTATAATTCTTCTGATGTAAATTTAATAGGCAGTATGAATATAAATATTTTGTGTATATTATTGCTTGGTCTATTAAAAATAATTTTTTATTCTTTTTACTTGATTACATAAAGAGAAATTCGTTTTTAATGAGGAGAAGGAGTTGTAAAAGACATATAAAATGGCATTCCAGGGGAATTAAATGAAAAAATATATAGGTACAATATATAAGGTTTAAAATGTCTCATTTGAATATCACTTACAGTACAAACTGATATGTAATTGGTATTGCACTTGCCTGTCCTTCCTATCTGTTCTTCTTGTCCATCCATCCATCCATCCATCCATCCATCCATCCACCCATCCACCCATCCTTCCCATTTCTTTTTCATACACCTTCACAAACTGCCTCAATTCTGTGCTCATCTCTGAGACTGTCCTTCGATTATCCTCTTCCTTGTTTGATTCTCTCAGGTGTCGCTGCTAAAGAAACAAAGATCATTCTTTGTGTCTATTTTGCTGAGCCTTTTTATGGTGCTAATTGCTTCAGATATCCTTTTGCTCTTAAGAATTTGGGATAAGAGCCTTCAAACACTGTTATTACAGAGCAGGTCATCTACCTGAAAGTCATTTGGGAATCCTGCTGGACCGAGCTGAGACTGAAATTAATTTTGTTAAACAGAAATTTGATCATGATTTAAAACAAGAAAAGCAGAAGCTTTGCCAGAAACTCATTACCAAGCGAAGGCGGGAAATGCTGCAAAAGGTAATTATTTTCAATGTATTTATTTTCATAGGGCTTATCACAAATTAGAAATTAAATTAATTGAAAAATAAAATGTAGTTCTTACAACAGAGGTCAACACTGCCAGGAGCATGGTTTAAAATAAGTGCCAGTTGGTGTTAGCTGTGTACCACCGTGTTCTGTATTAGTCATGCAGTAATTCATAGCTGTTCTTTTAGAAAAAACAGCAAGAAAGTAACTTAACTTCAGCTCAGCTGGAGAAACTTCTGAAGCTCCTCTGCTTAGTGTAATGTGTCCAAGGGGGTCATGACAAGCTTCTGTAACATGCAGACAGGCAAAAGCCAGCTTAGGTTCAGGAGCTGGTGAAGGAGATGGCTCAGATTACAGTCACCATTTTCTGTGGGTTTCCTGGCCATGTGTGACCTGAGTGAATTAAGTAGCACAGTTAAAATTCAACTACAAATCAAAACTATTTAAAGATACTCTACCTATGGTTGCTTGTGGTAGAACTCATGTCACCTCAGGCAGCTAAAAATCAAAGAAAACTCCAAAAGATACAGGTCATCTCATAATCTACGGTGACTTGCAGGTGATCTGACAGGGAGTTGTTGTCCAAAGGTATACTTCAAAGTTACCTTTCTCTGCCTAAAAGATGTAGAAAAAACTATCTTGAATTAAGTGATAGTTCTTAAGATGACCCAAGTTAGGTGAAGTTGATCTTATCTTTTGCAGGATTT
Organism: Promerops cafer; assembly: GCA_013398275.1. NCBI lineage: Eukaryota > Metazoa > Chordata > Aves > Passeriformes > Nectariniidae > Promerops > Promerops cafer. The sequence continues at coordinate 82,236 of VZSE01003972.1, read as the reverse complement.
GTCTCACTGCTTTGTGCTCTTTGACAGATACCAGTGTGAGCAGAGACAGCTGGCCTGGTGATGGTGACATTATTTGTTATATTTATTCTCAGTGTAGGTAGCTTTGGTTTAGCTTTCCAATGAAACTGTAGGATGGGGAAAAAAAAAAAAAAGTAAAAAAAAAAAAAAAAAAAGAACTTTTTTGTGTCATTTTTAAAAATTCTTTTCCTTCTTTGCTATTTGATTCAGATTCACTTCAGGGATACTGCCAGATCACTGGAGTTCAGCCAGCTGAGATTATGTCAAACCACATGATGATGCATTTGTTTAGGTGTTAGGTCTTTTATCTAGCAACAGTCCATATTATCATGGCCCTTGTATCTAATAGTCAGAGTTATCACAAACCTCCTGGGTGCTCATGAAGTCCATCTCTTGAGGTCTAGGTAAGCCTCTGGACACTGAAAAGCAGTTTCGAGAACATGGAAAAGCAAAAGTAGGAAATTTTGCATTGCTATGAAATTCATGCTTAAGGAGCTAGAATTTGAGATGTTCCTTTTTCTTAACTTTGTTCCTCCTTTTGGTAAATGAATCAGCAGAAAGAGCATCAGAAGGAGCAGCTGTCACTTGGAGACCCCTTCAAAACTACTAATGAGATCTCTCACTACCTGAGGCACTGGAAAAATCTTGTGAATGATCACACCATTGAATTTGAAGAACTTAGTGAAAAGCTTGACAATGAGGCCAGCGAAGAGCTGAAGGAGCTTCTATTTAGCCTTGCAGAGAAAGCCATTGAAGAGCTTAAACGTGTTCAGTGTGGAGTGTTTGTGCAAGAATTGGTCAAGCTCAATGTGCCAAAGCTGTTCCTGCTAGAAGCTGTGGAGGAGCACAAAAAAGAGATGGTGGTTAAGCACGCACAGCTTGAAAGGGAGGAACATGACAAGGACATGGCTGCTGAAGAGCTGCTTCAGCTCACCAGGCAGAAGCTAAGCCAAGAGCTGGAAACAGGCATCTCGGAACAAAAGAAGACAAGGAGCTGCGAACAGTCAATATTCATGCAAGTATCTCTCTGCACTCTTTTCTTAGTTACTATGGCAGATAGAAGAGGACTGGAAGTTTTCACACCTGTCCAGTTGTAATTCCTAATGATCAGTTCTCTGTTGGGCACTTAGGAATTGATTTTTTTTTCCAAGTGCTCAACCCATGCAGTACCAGTGGGTGAGCACTGCAGTGGAAATCTCAGGAAGCAGCAGTCTTGAAGCTAAAAAAGTGGAATAAAGGTTTTATACTTCCAGTAATTCCAAGAGATCTATCACTTACATGTCTTTAATGGTTGTTCTCAGTCTGTTCTTTGAGGTCCTGCACTTTGGAAATGCCAATTAGTATGTCAGACCTTATTGGCCCCAAGTCCAATTTCAATATATTCCTTCTAGCCACGAGTCAAACCTTTCTCACCAGGTTTAAGCTTTGGCACAATATTTCCATGTAGTCCCCAAGTACACAGCAGAGCTCATGGCTCCACGTGTCAGACTGGGCTGTTCTGGCCTGTGGACAGAGTGTCCCTGGCACCAAGCCCTGAGCCAGACAGGCATCATGGCACAGGCAGCGCTGCAGAGAGGAGTTCTGGCCCCTGGAAGTGTTATGGCCATTGCTGCCTGCTGCTGTGTGACCCTGGGGAGGTGGGAAAGCAGGTGGTGGCCTTGTCACAGTTGGGAGACTTTGCACAGGGCCCATGGCTGTGGCCAGGAGTGGTTGTGCCTCTCACAGTGAGCAGCAAGGTCCTTGAGAGATCAGGGAATGTTAATGGGCATTTCTTCTTAGCTTTCAAGCACATTTGTCTGATTGTTAGATTGCCTGCATATTTGCAGTACTACATTTCCTATACAATGTCTGTTTAATAAGAGACATTGTTAGAGACATGGGAACATGAAAAAATAAAATTGCAGCTTTAGGGGAAGCAACTGGAACAGGCAAACCTATAATAAGCTGTGTGGCTCTGAAGAAAATGTACCAGGCATAAGAGATTGAACAGGGAGGGAGAAAAAAAAGAGAAAAAAAAAAGACACTGGTAAAAGTTTCTCCTTCATACCTCTTCTTTAAAGCAAAATAGATTTGTGTGGGCAGTTTTATCCAGACATAATCTTTATAAGTTTTCCTGCCACATGTTGTAAAACCATATAACAGGAACGTAAAAAGAAACTTTACCCATTACATTTGCTTTGCTAAAGAAAAAAATTCCATTTTCTCCCGTTGTTTTGGTTCTAATTTCAAGGGCTTTGTATTTTATTCAGCATTTTAAATACTTTTCTGTGAGTCATTTATATGTTTTTTCTACCTTGTCTTAACTATCTCTTGTTTACATTGCCAAGAACAGACCTGCAGGAATATGGAGGTAGATTGTATGACCCAGCAGGACTTTCCTGTTTCTAACTTAGAATTCCATAAAAACTCTGTTCCAACCTGCAGTGTGCCTGTCATATTTGTTAGATGCTATCTTTATTTGAAGCAGCAGTAAGCTGTTTGGCTTTTATTTCAGTAAAATGCAGGAAAATATACACAAAAAAATGCAGCAACAACTGTCCTATCAATAGCCCCTTAAAATCTGTCTCTATCTTTTTTCAGTCCATTGTCTGTCAGTTATGGTATTTTGATGACAGATGCCAGCTCTCATGTTTATGTTCTCATCTGCTATCTAGTTTTCACAAAGTGTTACTTTGAATGATAGCTTTTCATTTTTGTTGCTTATCAAAGAGACCATGGGTTAGTCCAAAATATTTATGAAGATTGTTAATGCTTACAGGTCTTTTAAAATTATGTTTAAATAATTTAAACATAATTAATGTTTAAATAGAGTTTTGCCATTAAACTCTGTTTAATGGCAAAACTCTATGTGCTGTATTTTATTTCATAGCTCCCTATGTATACCTATGTATGTGGATTTGTAGCATGGTTTTTCTTCCATGAGTCTAAGACAAAGTGACAAATGGTTAAGTGTACTATAAATGATTGTTTGCAGTAATCTTGTCTTAAAGTAAACAACTTTTTGAAAGGAAAAACCTCATGCATTAAAATTGTATTAACTGTTCTTTGCTGAATCAGTAGAAAGAAAAAAGGATTTCTAAACTCAGATATTTTAGTGAAATGATGAGGTATTATAGGCCTGCTATACATTAAATAAAATTATCAATACTAATGAAACATGCAGCATAATACATTTTTCAATGAAAAGTACTCTTTAAAAAACATGCTGTTCATGTTTTAAATACAAATATTTTTTGTGGAATAAAGGAAATTTCCAAACAAATAAAAGTATGTTATTTTTTGCAATATATTCTTAAGGAAATAAGGTAAGAAGATGAATGTAGTCTATGGTTAATCAGAGCTGATCATGCTTTATTTTTAAGTCAACTTCAGCTTGACCCAATGATCAGTTCCTTAGAGATCTGTGTTGAGAACCTTATTTCTACAAAATGAGAACTTTGAGTAATTGAAATTACTCTTAAAATACATTGTGTTTTTAAGACTGCGAAGTACCTTTTTACAAATAACAGCTGGAACCCCTGTGACCTGTTGGTGAAGAGATGACATATGTGTTTATAATTGAGAGAGATTTTATTTTATTTTTTCTTTCTCAGTAGCTGTGACTGCTAAGTGCTGGGAAACAGCACAGTGAGGCTTTATGGGAAGTGCTTATCTTGATTTCAGCTGACGTTTGGGGATCATATTGTCTGAAGAGATGGAAGGATTCTATGCATGGGAAATGTGCTAAAAATATTTATTTATTTTTAAAATACTCTAAAGCTGTTTTCCTTTGAAAATGAAGTTTTACAGTCCAGGAAGCTCTGTATGCAGAATTTAAGTTATCCTCAAGGGTATTTTGTAGATGCTGAGCAGTTCATTGCTGTGTGCGGAATCACTAACTGATATATGAAATAGACCAAAAAAGGATGATCACTGCTGAGTAAAGTGCTTGTGTGCATGTCTCTTACATTTTATGCAATATTGCCTAAATCACTAAATAGCAAATGGCTCTTTTTTTTTTTAACAGGCAACTACTAAGTTTACCCCTCTCACTCTCAGAAGAGGAGTTGCTTAGAATGAGGCAGGAGTTGCACTGCTGCTTCTCTCAGGTAGACAGCAGCTTGGCTTGGCCCAAGATAAGAGCAAGAACCTTGCTTCAGGCTTTTGAAGTGGAGCAGAGGGACACCGAGGTGCTGAAAGTTGAGCAGCATTTAGCAATGACCAACAAACAGGTGGGAACAGTGTGGGGATGTGGAAGGGGTTCCTGGGGCTGCCTGTGGCTGCTGGTGTTGGCTGCACATCTGAGTCTGTAGTTCTTCACAGGTGTGACAGCAGTGTACACTTTTCCTGTCTGCAGGGACCAGTGGACTTAAAGATAATTGTTTGAGCAGCAGTTGGATAGTTTTTTTCACATACGCCTGTGTATTTCTGTTGCTTTTGTGAAAGTTTTGGGAGTTTCTGAAAAAGAGACTTCTACATTATTTTGTCTGTTCAAGAAAGTAAAGTTCCTGAGTTAGATGGCCTTTCTTGGTAAGAAATTGGTCATATCTGTTTCTTGTTTCCAAAAGATTTAAGTGTATGCAGACAGTTTGGGGCTATTTCCCCGCATCTAAATCTGTAGAAGATGAGGCATACTCACAATGTTAAAGAAATATTTCCAACAAGGAGTCTATCTGACTATCAAATTAGCACTTTTTGAAGAACCCTGTGAGGGGTGTTTAATTCCTTCAGTAAAGTATAAAAGCTGTGGAATCATAAATAGTTTTCAGTTCTTACAAAGTACAGGGGCTGAAAATGTTTCCTGTATTAATTGTGGCTGGTACCATCTTAAAAAGGAGGACTTGCCCTTGCTTTGTTCTAGTTCGGTTATGTTTTCTAAACATGTAAACTACATTGGGTTAATTGTGCTAGGAATTGGCCTAGTTCAAAGCCTTAATAGTTTCTAAAGTACTGAAGGAGGGAAATGACTTTGCAAAACCTTACAGTTGAACAGATGTTATCATTTCCCCAAGAGTACATATACTTAGTTGGTATTCTTGTAAAGAAATAGAAAGGTCAAGAGTAATTTGATTACATGGAACGGTGCTTCTTAATATTATCATGGTTCATTTGTGATTCATAGACTGTGTGTTGAAAACAATGTAGATCTTAAATTAATATTCTTTGTTCATTTTTAACTGTGCTGAGGAGACAACGTATCAGTTAAAATCTTCTCTTATTATCACTTCTAAAGCTTGTTTAAAATCAAATTTATATGCTATGAGTTTTCATGGAAAGGATGAATACATAATTCTACTTGAAAGAAATTTTTTAAAAAATTCTAACTTTGTCTGAATGTCCAAAATGAATCTTCTGAATCAATAGGCAGCACCTTCATTTCAGCTGTACTTTCTCAGTGAAAGTCATATTTTCCAAGTGTTTCATTATTTGGTGGATGTGCCAATAATAGCAAGTAATAATCTTAACATTAGCATCCTCATATACCTCTTACAAATAAAGCATTTTTGCTCATCTTGTTACAGCAGCATTCTAAAATGGGAAAAACAGGATCCAGGAATAGAAATAAGTTAGATATTCTGAAGAAATCTTTACAGGAAAAAATTTTAATTTATGAAGACTCAGTGAAAGGTGAACATTTGAATAGGGTAAGTACAATCTTTTCTGGACCAAGGTCAAAACCTAGATCTTTAGTAATTAAAGATTGTCAGTATTCTATCAATGTGAATAAGAACCAGAGGAAAAAAGCATAAGGTATAGTGGCATGGTGCATCTCCCTACTATTGCCTGCATTTATCAAGATGTTGCACTTCAATAGCTTTTGCTTTCTTTTAAGTTTTGCATCTTAGTTACAGAACTGGTTTCATGTCTCACCCCTTTTTCTTCCAATGGTTCTGGGGCTTGGTGTGTGCAAGATTACCAGGCTCCTCTAGATCCTGTGGTTTTCTAGGAAGACTTTCAAAACATGGAAGGTGCTTCAATGCATGGTTCAGCTGAGCAACATTTAGTTCCTGGACATCTGCTAATGCTGCTGAAAATCCAAAAATGGATTCTTAGATCCAGAAGCGTTTTGGGTAGGGTCTGAGTTTATTTGTACAGAGCTAATTGAAAAGAAGTCTTGATTCTGGTGGTTACCTTTTAAAGACACACAGCTCCACTCTAAAGTTAATCCTTGAGAAATGAGTGGGGCTCATCTCAGTACGGGATTTTGAAGGCTTTTTACTTCCCTGCTAGTAGATGTTCCAAGAGATCTTACACACATGTACGATGTGGGTAATATTAGTTTTGCATGTGAGAAACAAGATAAGTTTGTTAAACATAGGTGGTGCACAGCCGTAGAAGCTACACAGAACAAGCAGGTGTCATTGGTAATTAAAATTGGTAGATAAAAAAATAGTTTCAAAAGTGATTACAATATCAATTTTAGTACCAATTTGGACAAAAAGCTATTTTTATACCTCCTTCTTATGCTTTTTGTACCTGTATCATGAAAAATGAAAAATACTGAGTCAGCATGTTAATTCAGAAATAATTTCACTCTTATGTGACAGCAACACATTGTTTGATTTGGTTGCAGATGATTAAAGCAAATGTTTATCTAGTCTAGCACCCAGTCTTTGAAAGGGAGAGCAGATGCTTGGGCAAGACTGCAACAAGGCAAGTGTGTTCTAGCACTCTTCACTGGTTTAATAACTGTGGTCCAAGAAGGCTCTAATCCTTTAATGGAGACATTTAAATTTTGACTTCAGTACCTAATGCCCTGATCTTCAAAATTTAGGTGGTTTTGGTGCTATTCCTTGAATGTACATCAGATTATAGGCTAAGCTTTAAAGGAAAAAAAAGTACTGAATACTTGTTTGGTAAATGTAAGGCAGTAACTACTGCCTTACACTTTTATTAGAATCTTGTTTTAAAATTGGAAAGTTAGCTTCTCTAAACCTCTTTGTTCCAGTTTTATATGCACTGTGTGGCATAGCTGTTGTCATTCTAATTGTATGGCTGGTTTCAGAGCTGGCAAGAGTCAGAAAGAGACTCAGGTGGCTAGGGGTAGATAGTAATACTAATTGAGTGATGCAGCATTTCGTTTGTCTAAGAATAGTTCATTTGCTGTATGATGTTGAAGGTGTTTCACCACCCTCGTTGTACAATACTGTGAAATATTTCTTCCTATTTTAAAATATTTTGTATTAATTTAATATTAATTTTAAATATGCATTAATAAATATGTTTAAAAGAGTAAACATTTCTAACTGTTCTAAAATATTTCTTCCTTATATTTAGTATAAATCTACTCTGTTATAACTATAAAACAGTTGCAGCAGGCCCTGCTAACTGGTTTATTCCCAACTTTCCCCCTTTGAAAGGCTGCAGGAAGGTGTCCTCCCTCTGCCCCTTTTCTTCACCAGGAGAAATATGGAGATTATCACACGAGCAAGAGAATATCACAAGCATATTTGGTTCCAAATCACATTTTACATTTACCTCTCGGTCTGGGGTGACTTAATGATGCTGGTATCCCCACATGAGCACCAGCAACCAGGACACACTCTCTGCTGGATAACAGAATTTGTATGATACACAACCACTCTTAGCAGGTCTCTTATCAGAGAAAATTTGTGGGTATCATATTAAATATTTATCATCTTAGGTGTCTAAATTTGTGTATATGGTGGAAGTATCCTTAAATGCTTGTTTAAAATGAATCATAAATAGAGTCAATGATGTATATACATATACATAATTGTGATTAACATGAATAGGAAGCTGATCAGGTTTTTAATGTTTTTAGTACATATAATTTTGATTTTTTCAAAGATATTCTGATGGCCAGAGTCAGATTTTGTGCCAGTGGGAAGTCATACAGTGTCTAAGGACTACAGCTGACCTTTCTGGTGTTGTAGTTCACACAAACAGGGCAATCACTAAAAGTCTTCATTATTTCAGTCTGGTAAAATGGGGGATATTGACTACGTTGTACAAAGGGGTGCCTGCTGGGTTAAGGTACTAGCCATGTAGATGTCCCAATTAAAAGTCAAGCTCATCTCTGCCTGTTCCTTAAGAGAGGCCACACTTGATGGCATAAATGCTTTTCAGTAGAATGCAAACGTGAGTATCTGCTGTCAGAGGCCACGGTAGTAGTAAACGTGACTAAAATTTTAAAGGTTTTGAGATTCCTCCTTTGATGACTGTAGTTCTTCCATTTTCTCACAGGCAGTAGTTATTTGAGCGTTGCCATTAAAAGACATAGTACTGGAAATTTCTGAAAATGCGATTTCTGAAAATGGTTGTACTTGGTTTGGGTTTTTTGGTATGCTGTGAAACCTATCAAATTAGAATTGTCAGGATGAAGAGAGAATTTAGAGACAGAGTGAGGAAAAGCCTTGGGCTCTGACCACCAACAGTGTGTGGATGGGCATGTGGGGCAGCAGATGATAACACCAAGTAGTGGAGTTGGAGCTCTCAGGGCTTCATATGTTTTCTCTATCTATGTCTTCTCTCTCTTACAACCCAAGTCTTTGGGCCCACGTGAACAGTACAGAGAGAGAGAGAATAAAACCAAACTGCTAATTGTTCACTGTCTTTTGAAGATTCAGCTACCTAAATGTTAGATATGCTGTGTGGCCATTGGTGTCTAACCTAGACATCCACCTTACATGACAGTAGAAACCCATATTTTAGGATATGAAACCTACTGAGAAGTATCTTTTCCTTTTCTTTGAGTGTGAAGGGAGCTTAGAGTGACAAGCTCAGGTGGAAGCATCTAAAGAAGGTAGTTGCAGCTGGCTGCTATACACACTGTCCCACAGAAGAACAGTCACAGTGCAGTGTCCTTGGCTATCAGTGTCAGTGGTACAGCGTGGAGAGCTCATCAGTCACACTGCATTGGATCGTGTGCCTGCACATGCTGCACTTGCCTTTCACCCTTGAACAGTTCCTGTGGATGTTCCATCAAATGTGTGGCAGCAACACAGTTATTGAGTTAAATCACTTTGATTTCATGCTGTTTGATGTTGACCCAATCCAATTCTAATCTTACTTGAAATCCATTGCCAATAGAATTTTGATTTACAGTTTAACTTTGTTTTATATAAGATTTTTTGTTATTTGCTCAAAGAATAGTAGGTTGAATGTCATCAACCAGCATTAACTGACACTTGCCAATTTGAAACTAAATACAGTCTTCCTATAAGTTTAATGTTTTTTCTATGCAAAAGGGCATATTTTATCTTTCTATTTAACCATGGGTAACCATAGATTTATTTGTATTTCTAGCTTTTAATTTTGTTATAATAAAAATTATATAGACCCTCTGTTTTGGATTAGCATTTAATATTAAACTTTTGACTACCAGAAAAGAAAGCCTGATCTCTTTACAGTATTTGACTGTACTGTAATTTTTTTTATTACAGTTTAAAGCTTGGAATTGAAGGTTAAAAGCACTTCTTGAAACAGTGTATTACATTATAAGATAATAGCATTGATTTCTTTGCTGTCATAATCCTGCATATTAATTACAGAGTACTAAAATCATAAGTGTGCATGTAAGAGTTTCTGTTAATCTATCTTTTGTGTTTTGGTTTTTGGGTTTTTTTTAGATTAAGTATGAGTTGCAGCTTGAAAAAGAGTGTCACCTGCGCAATCTGGAAAATAAACTTGGAGAGCATATTGCTTCTTTAGCCTTTCAAAAGACTGTTAAAAAATCCAAAATGCTGGAGCTGTATACTGCTATCATAAATGTGCAAGCTTTGCTCTTTGAACAACTGAACACATCAAAAACCCTGTCAAAACTGGAATGTATTCAGATTTTAGAAGCACATAATCCTGTAAGTAATGTAGTTGTTAAAAGAAAAAAAATCCTGTTAGGAGACAGCAACTATTAGAGTATCTTTGATTTAGCTGCTGGTTTGCAGCTTCTGGTGGCCAAGACTTTAATTTCTGTGAGTATGTGCACTTTAATGCATTCAGTAAAAGACATAAAGAGAAGAAGAACCAAGGAAGATTGTGTATTATTTTTTTTTTTCGTTATGGTTGCATGCAGTCAGAAAGGGTAGTATTTTGGTGGCTACTTAATATTTTATTGATTGAAAGAAAGACAGTTGAGAAGTGATCTGGACTCATGACAGTAAGAGTAAATTGTTGTGTCTGTCTTACAGAATTGCTCATGTTATAATGCTGTCCATATGCAAAATCATAACCACATAATATACTTCAATTGTCAAGTTTTTAGAGATTATCTATACAGCCTCCTACCTATCTAACTCCAGGCACACTCATGCAGTTTAAATAGCAGAAAATCTGGAAAAACCTCTTCCCTTCACCATATTTATTACATACTTGATACATGCCAATTTTCTAATCCTTTTTTAATACTTCAGTGCTCCATTTTCACAAGGCCTTTTTTTTTTCTGTATCTGCTATTTGAAACCATCCAAGTGAGGCTTGGGGAGAGCACTGGAGTAGAACAAACAAAATGGGTTTTTGAGAAAAACCTCTTTGCTAGAGGGCATCATTAGACAGCTACTGCTGTGAAAATTCCTTGTTAAATTTTAATGTGGTCATCTCTACAGAGTTTCTCATAGAGTGGCAGTTAGAATGCTTATATGCCTCCATTTTTGCTTGAATTTGTGTTAGAACTGCAGGAAATAGTGAAGTTTGTATGTAGGAAGAGTATTTTTGCCTTTTATGCCATAAGTGCGAGGGGACTTTCCAGAGAAGCTGCTTTTATCTTCTCTGTCCTTGAACAGGTGAAGAAAAAGGATTGAAGAAGGGGCAGAAGTGAGACCTAGAATAGCTAACACTGGGTTAAATACAGCTGATGAGGCAGAGGAATAGATTAACAGTCAGCATTTTCTCCAAGGTACAGGCTAGGAAGTGGGGCTTTGAGATAGTAAGCAACGTAAAAGTTAAGGTGCGACAACAGTGACACTGGAAATGAGAATATGAAGCCTTCCTTCTGGTGTCTAGTTTGACTTTTTGACCAAAGTGAGATCTTTAGCATGGGGAATCCAGTCCCCTTAAGACTATGGATTTTAACCTTTTGATTTTCTGAGCATTTTATTTTAACCCTATCAGACTAATTATGAATTACTGCCTTTTAACTTAAATCCTTTTGATATTAGCTGTTAATTTGGTATAACTGAAACTAGTTAGTCTGAGTTTCTCAAGCTGTTTCAGTGGGTTTATGCAGCTTACAAATGAATTTGAATGGTGGTGTTCCTTAGTTTTGATCTCAGCCATGCTGGCAGTGTACTTGCTGGATGTCATCTACAGTGTAAGGTTTCAGAGAGCATTGACTTTTGACACAATGAAAATTGAGTCATAGCTTTCCTCATTGTTCTGATATTCATAACGTGCCAGTCATGTTTACTGAAGCTGTGCAAAGAATTGAAAAGTTTAATGACTGCAAGTGGCTGAGTAGAATAAGAAATGAATAAAGTAATATCAGAAAATCTGATACCATCATATTTTTTCTTCACTCCAAATGAAATTCATTCTTTCAAGTTATAATTTAGCTTCTTATCATCATGCATTTTCAACCTCTAGGAGATTGAAGAACTTGACAGGAAGCTGGAGTATGAGATGTTGCATAAGGAGTCAGCGCAGCAGCATCTAATGAGTAGGCAGAGGTGGATTCTGGATGATTTGGGACTCTCAAATGAAGCTGTGGACACAAATGCAGAAAGACATGTGACAGTTCTGTTAAGACAGGCCATGAATAAATGCAGACAATTTATAAACCTGTACCAGCAAAGGTAAGTTCTTTGGTCTCAGGTTTTACTATGTTATTGCAGTTCTTATGGACCATAAGATATTCTGGAGAAACAGCAGGAGGAATGTTCTGCTGTGCTGGGGAGGGACCATGCATCCGTGATTGAACTCTGCCTTCTTGTGCTGTGGTCTAGAGCATAACTGAGGAGCTGGAAATATTGAAATAAGAAACATGAAATAATAATAACGTAGTAGCATATAAATTGTGCTGTGTGTTGGGTGGCAGCCACCATTTTTTTGACAGGGACAGTGGAAAAATAATGATACTCCTTAGCATTAAGGAGGAAAAGAATTTTATTCCTATTACTTCTTCTCCCAAGAAGATAGGGAGGGACTTCAGAGCAACATGATCTGCTGGGGTCGGAGGAAATAGCTGAGACATTTTAAATTGAATTTCCATCTCCATTGTTGTACTGTAGACTGAATTCCCTGGCACACAATTATTTTTGATGAGATGTATAAACGCCTCTTCAATTTCAATTTTCCCTGGCCAGTTTATAAGTAAAGATATCAGTGACAAATAAAATGCCTCTTGGGAGGTATATAGAAATATCCGTCACGTCATAATAGCTGCCTAGCAAAAATGGGTGATAATTTGCAAAATTGCAGCCTATTGTATTACTTTTATTAGGGTTACAGGAGGTAGAAATGACATTTCCATGTGTATTGCACAGTATTGAAAGCCTAGCACATTTCAAGCTTCATGTAACATCCTCAAAGCGTGCTTTCCATTAGAAAGAGTGTTTTCATAAAACCACTGATATATTAAAAATGGCTGTGATAGTGGTAAGTCTGTTTTAATTCTGGAAAGGGTGGGGCTCTACTCTGTTTAGATGAATAGCTTTTCTGTTGCAGAAGTAGAGTCAGTATAAGACCAGTTAAATCTCTGCACAAGTATCCACAAGTCGGTAACCTATCAGGGAAGCCTTCAAAGAAACTGCAGCTAGGCTTTACTTGGAAACTTACTGGAAGAAACAAGTTTTGTACTTTTGTACATTGCAGGATTTGTACATGATGTCATCATGTTTTGGTCTAGAAAAGAAAAATAATCACCAGCAATGAGGAAGTTAACTGTTTAATATCATATTCAGCTACAAAAAGGTCTGCTACAAAAAGGTCCACAACAAAAAGGTCCACAACTGGTGATGAAATTTAAAGAGGTGGGAAGAGGATGGGGACAGGTTGAATCACATTGCTTTGGAGTGATTCCAGATTTGAATTGTGTGCAAGAGCCTTAGATTCTGCTCTGATGTTTGCTTCAGGGTTCAGGGAAGAAGGGAGGAGAATTTGGCATATTTTAGAAGTTAGGCTGCTCACAGCAGATTTGCTGACAGATATACTTCCAGAATGGATGACCTTCCAATTTTGTTTCCTATAATAACAGTCATTGCATCTAGGAAGATTTCAATGTTAATTCTGTCTTCCACTGCAGCTTGAGAGATGAGCAATGGAATTGCGTGGTGCTTGAAGATCTCCTGGAAAATATAGAAATGAATGCATTTTTGGCAATTTATAGTCAGGTAAGCATGAAATTGAGCAAAGTTTCCAGGTTTAAATTACAGCTGTATCTGGATATCAGCTTTTCTTCTTTTTTGGGAACCATTAGATGTATTTAGAGTTACTTTCTGCTAGTAGTTGCTACCAGTTTGCAGCCTATACTGTCAGTCACTTCAGCTAATTCTGATCTACTTTCAGCCTTTTGAATTTTACTGAGTTATACTTCTGTTTGTTCATTTACAAATCCTTTCAGGGTTTGTCCTGTTGCATTTCATTCTGTGGAGAGCTGAAGTGCCTGATTTTCTGGTTAACAGAGAGATTTACAGTTGGATTTTCATGTAATGAAAAAAGGGTTTTGTTTAGATTTTGATGAGCATTAAGAATAATTTGCATGGATTATGTTTCAAAATTAAATTATAGCAGGACTACTAGTTAAATTTTTTAGTATCATTACTCACACTTGTTTTCAAAACTTAAAGGTCCTGCGAACATTTAGCCAAAAAGAGCAGAATAGGTCTCAGGGATCTGTCATGTTTATTCTCACTTAATGTTGCATTTTACAAGTTTCTAGAAGAGTAGTGTTTAAAGACCAGAAGTACAACACAGTACTACAGAAATTAGACTTAGGTGTCTGTATTAAGATTTAAGCTCTTATTTGCATTCCTCTCCAAAGAAGAATCAAATAATTTCTTTCACAAAGTAGCCTAAGGAAGCATCTCTTTGGTGTTGAACTTTGGTGTGCCTAGTCAGGCTGAAAGTATTTTAAAAACTGTACGAATTTACCAATCTCTCATCAGTCTTAGGATTTTGTCTTGTTAATTCTGTGTGATCTCAGTGGTTTCCATGGAAAATCTATACCAACACTGAAGAGGCCAGAAAACTTTGGAAAGTTTTCTTAACCTTTTGGAGAGAATTCTCTGCTTGAAGGACAATTATGAGAAAAGGAGGTTGATTGATTTCTTTATTTTGTATGGCTGTCTAAATTTGGCTTGACTGCCTTGCTTTGTTTCTTTCAAAGAAGAAAATTCAGATAATCCAGGGATCACCTAGGTGAATTCACACCTCTGAAAAGTTGTCATACAGAAAAAGAGCAAACATTTGCTGTGACTTTTTGAAACCACTCTGGACAGAGGACCCGGCTGTCTTCCTGCATGGTGGAACCTTGTGGGGTTTTATGTGACCTGGGCTTTGTGGTCATCTCCTCACTCAACACTTACAGGAGGGTCTGCAGAGTGGTGATAACTCAGCTGTCATGAGTCATCCTGTTTGGCATGTCTTACCTAACTTCAGCTACCTGAGTTACACATATGGCTTGAATAGACAACAACAGCTTTTTTTCTGGCATTCTTTGAGACATTTAACTTGGTTTCATTTGCCTTACTCTTTTCTTTCCATGTAGTTCTCAATATATTGTAGACTTTTCATATTTGATACACACAAGAAATCTGCAGAAATGCCCTGGGAACACTCTATTTATGACAAGAGAGCAGAAAATAGCAATGGAATTTTGGTGTTTGGAGTGGGGCAGGAAATGGGGCTGAGTGTCTATGGAACAACTAAATTTGAACTCAGTCTATTTGAACATTATTTGAATATGCTTTACTACTGACCTTTGGGCAAAAAATGGGCAGGACGTTTGGAAATAAAAAAATACCAGCAAAAGAAAAGCAGGTGTTTTCTTTCACCTCTTAGCAAGTGTTACAAGCTGTTCTCTGAGCTTATCACAGAAGCTGAACAATGAAGTGATCAACTGTGACAATGTGTAAAGTTTTTCAAGGCTATTTTTCTCTCCATAATTTTACAGACCAAGGAATGCCATATTGTTTCCCTGCTATCTAGAAAATATTTCCTTATAGTAATAGAATCCATAAATTAGTTAAGCCTTACATGTTAGAATATAATTGCCTTGTGATTTTTCAGACCAAAAGGGCATCAAGTACATGCCCTAAGCAAATATGCCAAGATCAACTGGTTATTTAGCATTTACATTGCCAAAATCCCAAATGAAATGAACAGTCATGATATACATGGTCCACTGTGGGTGGAAACAGTGCACATGGAAGTGTGACCACTTGATACCAAAATTGTCACTACTAAAATGATCTTCAGTAATACTTTTTATTTCCATTATGACTATTTATTTAGTAACAGTAATTAAGATTGGCTAACATTTATTTTTAGTGCTAAATTTATCTGTCTTCTACTCATTTAATCCTCCAGGAGCTCCGTCTGGCAGGTTATTTAGCTAAACTGACGAGGGTGCCAATGGGGGTGTTGCACAGGGTCCTGAACTTGTTGCTGCCCTCCAGCTCACAAAGTGAGGTTCTTTCTGTCCTCGATTCCATCAGTAAATATTCAGATGGTGTTGTTGAAAGTGGCAGTAATGCAGATGAGTCTGGCAGCTGTAAGAAAAGGTAGGTGTGATGTTTTCTGGTAGACCACTGCAAGACAAGATTGTTGCTAGACATGTATATCTATTTGCTGGACAATGAGATTGACAGCTATAGAAAAAAAATCACAGCTGCATAAGTTTCCTTTTGAACTATTTTTCTGGGGTAGAAATACTTTAAAACTGCTACCTTATTTTGTGAAACATTTTAATTATAATAAATTTATTGATAAAAAGTTAAAAAAAATTTACAAGTTCATTAATTAAACAGTTATTTCATAGATTTATAAATCCTGTTCTGATAATTTTCTTTCTGTTGCCCAAATTGGAGTATGTTAAAATATTTTCCTACCACTTTTTTTTTTATAATGTTCATAACACACCGGGTTTTAGGTGTCTGTAGCTCTTAAAGATGTAAAGGAGATCCTCCTTCCTAATGAAAAACTTCCTAGTGCAAGTTGCAACCTTGCAGATGTCTGTCCCTTTGTAGTTAGTTACTGAAGTTCCAAGCGGCCGCTGTGTTTCCCTTTTCTCACAGGGACTGGTAGACTCTCAGGGCCTTCATCACTCCCCTTTAGCCCCATTAACATGAGCTGAAATCTGTGCAGTAACACAGGGATGCTCCCAGACCTGCTCTCCCAACTCCCTGCCATGACTTGGGAAGGAGACAAAAGCAGATGTGGCACCGAGCCCAGTCCTTCGCAGACGTGGGTTGTCAAGGAGCAGATAAGAGTTCTTGGTACCGTGCCCTGAGGTGTGATCTGAGCTGATTTAAATGATCCGTGGCAGGCCAGCAAAAGTACTTGAACACTCTTACTGACTGCATTTGTGCTGTTGCTGGGTTTGGTAGCCAAAGTCAGAGAGGGAAGAAAAATGTGTGTATCTGGGGATTTGCTGCTGGGAATTTTTCTTTCCTGCTCCTTCAGGAAGAGCCAAGAGTTGTGGCAAGCACTGGAGAACAAAATAAGGCAAGATCTGATAAACAGAAGTTTAGAGAAGATCCCTTCTCTAAACAAGAGAAAAGACAGGTAAGAAGAAAACCAGAACAAACATACCTGGGGTTCTTTTGTTTGTCATTTATTTAATGTCCCAAGATTCTTCTTACAGCTATTAGAAATCAGAAAATTAGTTTTTAAGTATGCATTTTCTAACACTATTCTATTTAGTGCTTGTGTTTCCTACAACATATTTACACATAATAAGTACTATAGTAAATACCTAAAAAGATTTTTCTGTATGTACCCACAAATTTCTCACATTTTTCACATACTTTGCTCATCTTCCCTATATTTATTTATTATAAGGTTACCTTTCCTTTTGCAATTTTGTATCTCATAAAATGATATGTGAATTATTGGGGATTATAATGAAAACTACAATTCTCTCTGTTGAAATGTGATTTTCTTTAGCTTCTAAAGTCACTCTGTGGCACAGTATGGTATAGGAAGTTGTGCATTTTTTGCCTCAGTTTTCACTTTTCAACTCAATTTTTTTCATTAATGTAGCTTGATGCAGAAGAAGCAACTTGCTCTCTTGGAAAAAGCAGCATTCATTCATCTGGGATGTTCACCTGCACATCCTCCTATGGAACAGCCTGATCCACCTGTTTCTCTGAACTCTGCAACTGCTGAAGCCATAGAGCTGTTAGACACAGGGGAGAAGATATTTTTGTTCCGTGAGCCAAGGGATCCAATACTTGCTTTGCATAATTTTCCAAGAAAAAAGAAAAAGAACTTTCTTAATTCTAAAAAGGCTGCTCGTGCAAACATGGACTCATAAGAGCAACTTCCATTTAAAGTATCAATTAGGGAAGAGGAAATTATTTAAAATTTAGTAAAATGATCAGGAAGGATGAAGTGTACAGTTCAAATAGCATGTGTGTTGTTTTAATCTGATTTGTCTGCTATTTGAAATAGATGTAATTTTAGAATGGCACAGTTAGTGATGTGCATCTTGCATTTTTTAATTCTTGTCAGTGCTTTGTTGCACTAGGTGAAATATGGGTGTTCTATGATGCACATTCTGGCAGGCAGGACGCTGTGTTCCTTCACTATTTTTTGGTCATTTTTGCACTGATTTTACCATAGCTGTATTTTCAGAATTTATACGGAAAGGTTATTTATTGTATATAGTAGGTACTGATTCATTATTCTTGTATTTATAATTTTGTGGTAAGCTGCAGTATAGCAGATGACATTAAGAGATGAAGTGGATGAACCACATGTCCTCTGTTCTCTGATTTTATGTTATTCTA
Organism: Promerops cafer; assembly: GCA_013398275.1. NCBI lineage: Eukaryota > Metazoa > Chordata > Aves > Passeriformes > Nectariniidae > Promerops > Promerops cafer. The sequence goes on along the minus strand of VZSE01003972.1, from coordinate 64,333 downwards.
GTTAATTTACTGTTTAACATTGTGTTCATAATAGGCTTTGCATGTTATTTCTGCAGTCTGTGTTCTACCATGACAGCTGGTAGTCCAGATCTTCAGCAGATACTTGTGTACTTAGCCTTTCATCCTGGAGTAACGTCAGCATTTCACTGTTTCTGAACTTCAGTTGAACTGTGTGGCTACAGTTCCAAACTGTTAAATATTTACAACCTGTTGCAGTCTTTTTCTTGGTGAAGCAGTGTCATCACATTTGCTCAGTAGAAAAGTGAGAAATGTAAATGGACATGAAATGCCTTCAGAAGCTCTTTTAATTGCGGTGCTGCCACTTTTCACAATTTTAGGTATTTTTGAAGTTCTTATTCCTGAATTTCTCTAAATTGATGAGAATATAATTTTACATTTCAAAAAGAGTTAATTTTTAAATCTGTCTAGTTGACTTGAAGAATCCTATAAATATGAATCCAAAAAAAGAGCAACAGAAAAAAGCTAATTAAAATAACCACATGTATTTGTTAATATTTTATATTACTCAAGCCTGTTTTGAAGGGGTTGTAGCTGTATTTGATGCTATGCTCTGAGGCCACTGTGATCATATATTTTGTATTTTTTCATGTACAGATCTTCTGTGCCTTTTTATTAATAGGGTGCCATATTATTTAAATAATTAAAATGTTACAATATATGTGTATCTGCAGTTGGCATTTTTTTTCCCCACTTCTCTGACAAGTTTAAATATTCATCCCACAGAAAACAATTAGTGTTTCCTATCACTGCTAGCATTAGAAAATGTATGCAGTAATTAGACTGACAGTCCTAATTATTATTTGATTGCATTCTTCAATCTTTTCATGGAAGTATTTGCTGTCACAGAAAGAGGAGTCTGTCAGGGTTGTGGGAGTTCAGAGCTGCTGTTTTAACCGTGTCTGGTATTTCATCCCCAAGGCACGGGTGGGTAAATGGTAGGGTCTGTCCTGCCTTGGAGGTGGGCCAGAGCTGTATGGGAGGAGCCTCAGGTGTTTCAGAAAGAGGCAAGAAAGCAATTGGAAAACTTGGACAGCTCATGGCTGCAAGGAGCACTTGAAAGCTGAAGTACCTTCTTGAATGTCAGTCCCTTCCAATATTTCTTTGCAAGCCCAGACTCTTCACTGTTACAACATAAGAGGGAAATGACAGTAACCCATCACAGATAAGACGTGGAGGCCAATAGCTCTAATAGGTTACAATAATAAAATGAAACATCTGAATATTGATTACAATGCCAATTTATTATCCTTAATAGATAATCTCTATGTCTAGGTATAGAAAGCTGATTTGTAACTCTTACACCTCATCACGAATTTGAAGCGGTTCAGTGATTGTAACTATTCTGGCAGGGAAAGTCACTCCTGCTATGAGTCATTCTCATATCATGCAATACATATTCAAAGGAACATCCAGATCTTAACATCTCTTGTGGCCTGTGAAAGAAGTACTAACTGGGAAAAAGCCCACTTCAGTAAAGAGTTGACTTACATTCAGCTTTGAGTCACTCAGAGGACAGAGGGCCAGCTGTTGATTGTGCAGTTTTGTGTGTGCCATAGGTATTACCATCCTTATTTCACAGCTGAAGTCTCCCAAACAATTTGTAAGTTGGACAAGCCATTCAAATTCATCCCTTTTGGCTTCACAGTCATCAGTAAAAGAAGTAATATAAGGCCAAGATCTTCAGTATGTGAAACATTGTCTGAATCAACTGTGTTCCCCTGGAAGTTCATTTCTTCTCCTGTTGCCCTTGACAGTTCCCTGTGTACTCCCATCTCCACTGCACTCTTGTCTTCCCTCAACATGAAGCATTGGACAAGGAGCCAAAACATACAAAGAGCAAGCAAAAGTACCTGTCCTTGGACAGTGATGCTTTAATCCATACAGTAAATAACAACTTACTGGCAATGGTAAACTTTATGGAAGAAATTATTCTCCATGCTAGACTAATAAACTGTAGCTTTGTTATGATTTTTTTGACACATGCTTCAGGAATGTTAGCTTGCAGCTAACCGCCCTTGTGCCCAGGGTTCAGGATTTTCAGGAGGCTTAGTTGCCCACAGTCTCTTCAGCATTATCAACAACCCACCTTTCTGCTCACCTTGCTGTATTTTTGGCTTGGGATACCTGGATGCTGGATTAGCATGCAATACATATTCCTCACTCTCAAGTTTTTATTTAAAAGATTACATTTTGAAGGTTGGTGTTTTTTTTAATAGAAAGGATCCCATGTGATAAAAAATATTTCAGGGAAAATGTACTAAAAATGTCCTGCAGTGATTGAGGTGAAAATGCTTCTGTGAAACAAGTGGGTTGAGATTTCCTATCATAAATTTATATTTACTTTCTTTAACCTTGGTATTGTATATTAATTTCTAATGAAGTAGAATATGCATTCTAAGCCTAATGAAGAGTAATTCGTACCAAGAGTGAATAACTGGATGTTCTGGGAGAGACTATCGGTGTCAAAGTCAATCTGTTGTTAACAAAAGTGAGAATACTTATATGGATCTGGCACTTCACTACAGAAAAATGTAAAAAATGGAAGTAAAAGGATTGACACTTTGGTGGAAATAATTGTTATGCTTAATAGGTAACTTTTATCTTTACTGATTACTGTAACTGTTTTGGGTTTAGATGAATTTTTAAATTGATAATGTCTGTTTAATAAGGTCAGTTCTGCAAAATACTTGTCTGCCTTATTTGAAGCTGGGGAACTCATGCTGCTTTCTTTCATTATCTGGTATTTACCCAGCTGCTATTTTAACACCATCATTTCTTCTGGGGAATGTTAAGTTTTTATGCTGTTACCTTTCTACAACCCAGTGCCAATAATTACACTGCCTTTCGTCAACAGCTCCAGCTTCTCAAGAGACTGAGTGGGATTTTCAAAGCATCAAATGCCAAGTTCACTCATCGCTTGCCCCGTGCTGTGCTTATGTAGCTGGTGCAGCCTTAGGTGTACCAGCATAAAGCTTATTTTCCTTGCTGAGTTATAAAGCTGTATTGTCACAGGCTGTTGAGAGCTGTGTGAATTCATACGAATAGCAATACTGTGCAAGTGATGAACATCATCCTCCTAGCTGAGTGCTGCAGGTAGGATCTAGCCTTTTCCACATTCTGTTTCTCCACTCAAGATCTCTTGTAAAAATGACTGGCAAAGGCCACCAGCTCAGGTCTTTAGTACTAACCTTCCTACTTGTTTTCTTGTTATTCACAGAGAGCAAGGCAGGGAAAGTCAATCAGACTCCACACGTGTGAAAGACTGTACTGTGAGCTCACTGTTCGCCTTTGTGTTGCAGACAAACTGTGACCTAAATTTAATGGTAATCTCATTAATATATTTAATGAGAACTGGTAATGTCCACCTCTGTATTTGAGCAGTCTTGTTATTTAAAACCACTGGTTAATTTTGTCACATCAGCTGTCACACTGACCAAAAGCAATTTGTTTTCTCCAGGGTTCAGAGATTCCTCTGGAGAGCAGAAGACAGACATTTGCAGGGAACTGAATTTTGAAAAAGTCAACTTCCTTGGAGCATCTACTTCAGTTACGCCAGCGAAGCTGCCTCAGAAAAGAGGCTGTGTATTTTCAACCACTTCGTTTGACAAAAGATGACCGAATAAGAAAATAAATTAAAAGCTGGAAGTGGCAGGTATCATTCCAAGCCAAAATAGCACTCAGAATCTGAGGGCAGAACTTGCTAGATTTGAGCACTGCCGATAGAATTTAGTCCTTGATACTGTTTAGCTGAGCATGAAAAAGCTGGTTACAATATGTGAATGGTTTTATAGTTGCTCAACTGAGCAAAGATATCCCTGTGTTTCAGAAGTAGTAAAATACTTCTTTCAGGAGTATGAATTGAAAGGCCATTATAAAATACCTTAAGTGGATAGATGTGCAATTTCTGTACTAAATGGGATAAATGTGTAATTGTTTGTGATATTTTTCCAATATATGGTTGTTCTGCTTATGGCTTGACCATCACTAGTGATTAAATCTTGTCATGTCTGCCAACAGATTTTTTTTTTTTTCCTGTTGATTGCTAGTAATTTATCACTCTAAAATTACCATTTTGTTCCTTGCTTGGCCCTTTCCTAAACCTCCTTTCTTTCCCAGGAGAATGAATATCTTAGAGATCATGATGTTCCCTGATGAATCCCCACTTTTTTTTTTTTTTTTAATTTATTTTCTCTTTAGTTGTATGCTTAGATGATGGTTTAATGAACACTGGGTAGCGTTGTCGCTACCTGAAATGCTGGTGGCCAAGTGTGGGGTACTGTACATTGCTTTTCTGCACACAATTTTCAAAAATAAATGTAGTATGCCGTGTTTAAAAAAAAAATCTAATGAAACCCAAACAAGCTACAGAATCTATCAGTATGACTTATGTGGCTTTATAAAGAGATGGAAGACTTTGAAGAAGTTCTAGAATAATGCAACTATCTTTTCATAGGAGAGAAGAGGAAAAGCCACATATAACCAATTTTATTGATAGAAGTGTTAGATTCACAATTCTGTTTACAAACTTTTCACCTTATTTATGTAACAAACCAGCATGCTCTTAACATAAATGTCTTTTTGAAGGGATGTAATACAGTTTGTAGAATATGTTCCTGGTTGCATAGACAGTGGAAAAAATGAATTGCTGGGTTCCAAGGACTAGTTTCAGTCCCACGTCTGGGTTTCAGACAGAACTGGAATTATGTGGAGAATGGCTCTGTGCAGCAGCTAGTGGAGTCTGTAGCTTTCTAGAAACTGTGTGTTCCCAGTTGAAGAACGTAATCCTTGGGGAGGTGTTTGGTTTTGTTTTTTGGGGATTTTTAATGAGATCTATGAGACAATATATAAAGGTAGTGTTTACTTTGCAGTCTCTGAGCATAGTCCCAGCTGTGCCAGTGCTAAGAAGCTGCTCACAGCGTTGGGTTTTATCTTCGGTGTCTGCAAACCCAAACAGTCATTCTGTGTCATCTCTGCTCAGAAAGCACCCAGGAGGAAGTGATTCCCTACAGACCAGCTCCTACCTTGCCCTCCAGAGTCTCTGTCTTTTTGACTGCAGGTGTGACAGTATGTCGCATGTATTGGGATCCAAAAACCTAAGAAAAGCTCTGGGCTTTTTTGTCAACTCCTTTCATTCAGTTTTAGTTTTCTGTCATGAGAGGGTTAAAGAAGAAGCCTGTCTGAATCCCAGTGCTGGATGAATAAAGATCTGGAAAGTGAGGCCGGATGCACTTCATTACAATTGTAAATAGAACAACAAATGAAAAATCCTACCAGCAGTGGAATAAGGCACTTTGCAGCCAGCTGTTGAATATGCAGCATGGCCCTTCATGGAAATTCCCTCCCAAATAGCAGTGTAGTGGTGGAAAGGGGATTTGTGAGCTGTCTTTTCCAAAGCAGGCATAGAAAAGCTGTGGGTTCAGCAGATTTCCTGTGGGTTTTTTGATGCAAAACAGGAAACTGTAGCACTAATGGTGCATGTGCTGACGAAGATCTTTGAATGCATCTTGTATGTTGCTGTTAGGATTTCTTGCACCAAGCCCACACTGTGGAAGAAATACAATGAGGTAATTAAATTACTTTATTCTGAGAGGAACTGTATTGCTGTCTTTGTGTCTGTGTTTCAGAGGTTTTGTTCCTAATTCAAGTGTATGAAGAGAGCACTTCATTGAGAAGTAATATTTGCCAAGGACATGTGATAAGAAAATTATGATATGAAAAACTGTAAATTTTGGGGAGAAAAAATCCCTGCAGAAATGTCTGGGCATCTTCCTGGCTCCTCCATTTTTTTGCACATATGAATAGTTCCTTAAATGTGACACTATTTCCATAAATAAGGATGTCAGGGTTTGGTTAATACAACCCCTGCAGACAATGATTCAGTGTCATATCCCTCCAGAAAGTAATTCAGTGTGGCACAAAATCCTGCTAGCAAGTTCTGGCTGTCAAAGCACGCTCTGGGCGCAGGGTACTGCTGCAATTTGTTTTGCTATATTTTGACCATCTAAATGTCATGGTGTCTAATCGAAGCTAAATGTCATGGCTTTCCTCATAACTGAGAGACAGGTACAGCCACTACACTAGGATGGTTTCTCCTTCTCTTGGACCTTTTTCCTGTGTATGGCTTCTGCAAGGCAGAGGTGCATTTTCATTGTGCATCTCAGAACCCCCTTGCAGAAAAGATACTATGTTCAAGACATCATGGTTAGGAGAGAAAACAACTATGTTTTATTAGACTAACAAATATATTTGGGCAAAGCAGAGGAGCTGTACTGCTATTAAGTTGTTTTTCAAACAAAACCAGAACTTTTCAGCTCTTGGCTGCAGTTGCTGTGGGAACAATTTCAAACAAATATGGTATTAGAACTGGTCAATGTTTATAATAAAGGAATGTCTTTCATTTAACAACAAAACTTGTTTAGCACACATTAAACAAAACAAAACAGAATAAGAACATTTAGGCTGGTTTGTTTCCACTTTACTTTTTCCTCTTTTACTCAATTATTTTAAATAACTGAAAATATTTTCCCTTTTTCATGATTTTATTAAAATAGGACTTTTTTTTTTTTTTTAATGAAAGGCAAAACAGTACAAAATGCTTGTATAAAAGAGTTGTTCATTTTAAACCAGTTCTTCATGGCCAAATCCACAATCATGTGACCTTGTATTAATACTAATAATAGGGTATGTATTTAGGGATCCAGCATCCAAAATATGATCTTCAATGAGTTCTTCTCTGAAGGCAACTACATTTCAGAAGCCTTGAACTGTTATTTTCCACAGTTACCTACATTTTAATTAGCAGTTTTGTGCCAGTGGTCCCAAGGTAGTCCAGTCTCAGTGAGACCACATAGCTTGGTGTCTGATTGATCCTGAAACATGTTTGTCATCTAGAAATTAGGTGGGGGTGGTTCAGTGGAGGCTCTCCAGCTGTGTGCTGCTCCCAGAGCAGCATTTTGTGTGTGATCACTTGAGGGGCTGGGCTGGCCAGGGGGTGGCTGACTGGCTGACACAGATCACACTTGCTAGAGGAATCATAGATGTACATGTACTTTCTTAGTTAAGAGTTGGGTTTTTTTCTTTCTAATGCCTTCTTAATGGGACATCAGGGCTTTACAAGGTGAGTGTTTTTAAACAAGATATTTTAATGTTTCATCCTCCAGAAACAGTCAAATATATATAAACTGTCCCAGAAATCATGTGAAGATGCAACTTGATAGGCCTCTCCTGCCTATATGGATGGAGGCACTCACTGTAAGCTTGACAGCAGAGGTGTTCCTCCCCACCAGGCTATGCTACTGCCAGAGAGGTAGCCTTTACACTGTCTAAATCCTACAAAATCCTTAATGTAGTTGTCTGAAGTCTGAAAATCCAGTAATTCAAGTGCCTTAATTTCAGTGGGTGGAGAAAGTGAGGCAACAGTCACCTGGGCTTTGCATTGGACTTGTTCTGGACCCTTGGAGCAGTCAGTCTGAAGGGAAGCTGAGTAACCCCCGTGCTCTTTATCTGCTGATGTTAAGCAACACTTTAGCCTATCACTTCATAACCATCATTGCAAGATTTTTGAGTGAATGAAAGATTTCTGGCAAACAGTTGAATTTTGGCATTGTCACACTGAGAAATACGTTTTCGATGAAAGTATTTAACTTACTGCTACCAGTTTTCATGCCCAAGAGCTCTTGCTCCTTTTCCAGCTTCTGTGAGTGAGGACTGGGGCTGAGCCCTGAGGAGTCAGGTACAGACAGGAGACTGAAGGGTATATGAGGCCAGTAGGCTCAGGATGCTGCCATGCTCCACTGTAACTCACCGTGCTGTGAGAGAGTTTTGGTTTTATTGTGAGAGATTGTGTTAATCGAAATGAACACCAGTAAATTTTTAGATTAAGGACAGTTAATATCTAGAGAGCCTACAAGGCTATCTTGGAGATAGATTTGCCAGGGAGTGAGTGCATGGCTCTATTGCTGAAAGGACACAAGAAATCTGCTTCCTCTGGTGGAGGATGATGCCATTGTGTGCAGGAACTGCTGCTGCCGTGAGCTGAAATGCAAATTGTTACTCATGTTCCATGCAATTGCATTGCAGAAATTTGAGTGTTGATCATATCTTTCCATCGGTCCCAACAGGAAATTTTATGGTGGTTTTTTTTTTTTTCCTTAGTTCTTCCTGATGCTTGAATTAAAACACCAGCAAGCTAAGAATGTGGATGTGCTTGGTGAAACACTGGAGTTATATTATATGTCTGTGAAAGTTTCACTTGGAACCAGACCTTGACCACAGATCCACCAGTGTTAACAGATGTCTCCTAACTGGTACCCCTTGAAGCTCTTTTGTTGATTCATACGTTTCCGCTACATTGTTGGTTTTTTAAAAAGTTCTCTTTCTGCTTTAGCCTAAACATATAAATGCAAGAAATAAATACATCTGTGCATACTTTCTGCATTTTAACTGGAAACAAATCCTTAAACCTGAAATCCTTGTCTGCTCTATTCATCCTTGCATACCCCTCCAGTGACTAGGGAATTTTGATTCTATTTGCTTCCCACCACAGGTAAAATGCATAATTCTAACTACTTTGTGTTCAGCCTGTCTGGTAACACTGAGCAGCCTTGCAGGGTGTAAAGAATTGCAGGTGGAACGACAACTACCAGATGACAGCTACCAGCCTGGTGCTGCACACTGTGGGCAAGTACCTCAAAACATGCTTTCCATCTCTTCCTTTTACTCACTTTCAGTGATTCTTTTTCTTTTATAAAACAACTGTTTGTGTTTTAGCAATACAGACTTCTCAATATTTCCATTCCTCCAGCATTTGTTTTGATTAAAAATGGTAAGGAAATACCGCTACTATCATTTCACAGAGGGAGAAATGAAGCACAGAATAACTAGATTTAAGGAAAGAGAGAGTGATCTTTGCAGCAGATGCTACCACGTGGCATTTATCCCATGAACATTGGTTAGGAGTAGATGATGCCATCGCTTCCCAGCAAGGGGTGAAGAACAGCTGATGCTATTTCACAAGTGCCCTAAACACAAAGGACTGTGAGAACAATTGAGGGAAAAAAGCAGCAGTGTGTATTTCCTGAGCTTGCAACAATTTGAACAAGGGACTGAAAGTCTTTCACTTCAGATAATGCAGAGTTGTTATTAAAAAGTATACCTTTATTACTGAGACTTTCAGTTATTTCTTAAGAATAATTTTTATTTCAAAAGTGCTTTATTTTCAATTCTATTGTGAAAGTAATCACTTAAAAAAAGAATATGACTGCCAAGTAATGTGGAGTTAAGGGCTATCCAGCCAATTCTACCATTACTATTTCAGTGAAATGTGTGTGGAGAAAGAGATAGGGATGAGTTCACGTTGCCATGAGGTTAAATGATTATAATGTCAGATCTAAAATTCAGGAGCATGGATAGACTCATCAGGAAGGGTTTCAATCAGCATGCAGAGAGTATAACAGCTTGAAAAATATGTGTGTGGATACAGCCCTCCTGAAGCTCTGTTCCACACAGCAGCTCCTGAGTACCAATGAATGTCCTGGCCTGGCAGAAGTAGTCCTGAGGCAAGAGTTGGGGATGGGTTCAGAGTTACTGCTTACATTGGTTTGGATTAGTCACTTCATGTTTTGTCTGAACATAATTGTTGGTTGCAGTTGATAGTAGGAAAATAGCTATTCTGGTTGCATTTCCTTGAGTCAACTTTTCATAGGTTTCCAGAAAGGTCACAAAAGTAGCATTTGCTCAAACTTGAAGTGTTTTTATTAAAAATAGGTCTGCTTGCAGCCCTGGGGCTGTTGCTCAGGGCTGTGTTCATTGTCCTGTGCTCTGTGCAGGGCTCACTGACTTGGCAACGGGGAAAAGCACATCCTTTAGTATTTGCATTGCATTTCCCTGCTGGGCTGTGCATATCACCAAAGTGAGACAAAAGGGGTTTCTGGGAAGGGAAGACAGCCTTGAACCCCAAGCTGGCTGAATTGTGAGTCCTTTTTCTACAAGTGTTTCTGCAAGCAGTATAATCTTCTGAATTTGTCAGAAAAAAACAAAAGGCTACTGCTCCAACTAAGATCAAAAGTTACCTGGAAGACAACATGAAAAAATACCAAGCTTTGATTCAGGCTTAACTGACAGAAAAATTGAGAAAACATAGTGTTCCCTGTCTCAGTTCCTTCCCTTGGTCCATAATCTTTCAGGTGGTGTGAAGAAGACAGGTGGACTGACAAGAACAAGCCAATCTCTGGGATGTATTTGGTGACCACCACTGTGCTACATCTCCACACCATCATTTTGCTCCTCAGTGGTGACTGAAGCAGGCAGGGTGTGTTTGAGGCTGTGTGTGCCATCATCTGCAGCCTGGCCCCAGCCCTGGAACTCTGCTTACCTGGATCATCCCTCTCTCATGTCCTGTCCCTTCCCTGCACTGTTCCCTGCTTACAACATCTGACTCCTTTTGATTTCTTTTAGGAAAGAGGATGAGAAAAAAACAGAAAAAGAAGGAAACAGAAATAAAGAAGACAAGAAAGAAAGAAAGAAAGAAAGAAAGAAAGAAAGAAAGAAAGAAAGAAAGAAAGAAAGAAAGAAAGAAAGAAAGAAAGAAAGAAAGAAAGAAAGCAATAAAAGGAGAAAAATAAAAAATAAAAAGGTGAGGTATCTTTAGCAGCTGCACAGCCAGAGAGGCAGCAAAAGCAGCTCTCTCTGCATTGCTCCCCTAGTCTGAGATTTATCAGGTCTGGGCAAGAACTGAGCATCTCTGTTAGTTTTTTTCTGCTCCCATTTTGTCCTTTGGGAAACAAAAACAGCCTCAAAGAGCAGTGACAATTCTAGTTGCTCTCTTTTTGCAGAGGAGACAGCTAAGTGCTTTAATGCCCTTAAAAAGAGTGACAAATAAATGTATTTTTCATTCAATAAGAGTTCCTCTGTACAGGTAAAGGGAAAGTGGTAAATGGCATTGTTAAATTTAATTTCACTTTGGCTTTCACTTTTCAAATGCTTTAAGAGTTTTCTTCTCCTCCTTTATATCTTTAAGAGAGGGTTAAAAAGATTTACTGGAGGCTGTTGCTATGGTGCTCATATCAAGGTATCTGCATTCATTCCTCTGAACCTTGGTTAGTACTTGTACATATTTACATCTTTGTCTGTCTAGATCTATTTGCTCTAGCAAAATTAAGACAGTACAGCCCAGCTGGTAGAGAATGTGTGCTTGGTTTTGCCTTGAGAAGATGCAGAATAAATGCAATGTGAAAGGTCTGCAGGCCTTTCTATAACACTTCTCAAGTTTTTTGTAAACTCAGAATATGCATGTGCAGAGCAACACGAGAGATGCTGTACTTGGCAGTGTTTGCAAATCAGGGGACAAATCAGGTTATTTTAATAATTAATTTTAATAGCATTTTGAAACATTACATCTGAAGTCATAGCGTAAGATGGATACATTTCCAAACACACCATCAGGCCAGGGCTCAAATTAGCATTAATGAACTGCAGTGGAATTAAAACGTGCTATTGTTTTCTATAGGATGTGTTCAAATACAGTGATCTGTGAGTAATCCACTAACTGCAAGAGCTTGTGTTTCTGATAGCTGTACATCTTTTTATTTGTAGTTCTCTACTATTCCTCCATTTGTGAGCTGATGGCAGTGTTTGTTTAGTTAGTACCATCAGTGGATTTAGCTTGTATATTTGTTATCCTCTCTCCTGTGGTAAATCTGATACCTGAAGAAGCACAACTCAAGAGGGGTTGTGTGACATGTTTATTTGTTCTGATGTGACCTGGCAGCATTTTTGTCGGTGACATGGATATTTTCATCACTGAATAATCATATCTGTTCTAAAATACAGGCTGTTTCCTATTGATTACTTTAAAAAATATATCCTTATTTCAAAGGAGAGGATGGCTTCATAAATGGGGCCTTCTGTATTAGAGAAGAAAGAGTAGAACATCAGTCAATGGGAGTGAAGGTCTCTTGGCCTTGGTGGTGCAGCCTAAGCACATCACACGAATGCTGTCCTTGGAGCCAGGGGAGTTTAGGTCTTGGCAAAAAGAAAGTGTGTGTGTGTCCTTGGAAGTTTATGCTGAAATGCCTTAAGAAAGGCTTTAAGTGGTCCATCTGAAAGTCTTTCGAAGTCAATGTCGTGTCCCCAGTGATACCATATGTTGGTGCTAAGGCAAAACCAAGAACGGGGTCAGCAGGTCTCATCCCTTCCCAGTTTGCAGCTAGTTTGTCTCTGACAATGTGATGTCATGTGACGATGAGTTTTCTGTGTTTTCAGTGGGTTTCTCTTTCATCTATTTCTCCACCTTTGTACTCATGTAATGCTGGGACTTACAGCACCCTTTGGCAATGAGATCCACAGGTGTATTTCCTAAGTAGAACAAAATTTTGTATGTTTTATCTAAACAGGGGCTTACATAGGACATAAACAAGTGTACCAAGTTGCTTCAAAGTGAGTCTTTCCTGCAGTCTGTCCATCTTTGTCTCCTACTCTGGCCAGAGCTGTTCTCTTGGAGTCACATTCCTCCTCAGCACACGTGGGTGCCAAAGGAAAGGTCTGAGTATGAATCGGAGCAGCGCGTGACATCACTCAGGGTTTACTCCTTTGCTTGTGCCTGTCTGCTTTCTAAGCTGTCTGTGTTTACTATGCTTAGCATACAACTGCTCTACAGTTGAAGAGAAAAGTAAAAATTTCCTATTTTTAGAATAAATAATATGAAAATGTCACTTTGAAAAACACCTCCTCACAGTTTGGTGACAGTACAAGTTTTATCTTGCTTTAGTTTGTTTTTGTACGGTGCTTATCACCACAGTGTCTAAACCTCTCACAATGCATCATCACAACTGCTTTCTGGAGAAGGATCATTCTTCTTGTATGGAAGGAGAGCTGAGACATGTGAGGTCTGGTTTAGCACCCAAGAAACCTGTTTCATGACAAACCTGTTTGCTAAAGGTCAAACCAGGAGTCTGTGGCAGAGCCTAGAACAGAATAACAGTTCAGTACCTTCACCTCTGGACCAGTTTTCTCCCTCTTTTTCAATATCTTTGGAGTTTTTTGGAGTGTTCTCAGTTGTCAGAATTCACTCATACGCCTACATCTCTAAGATGATGTATTATTAAAATATTTTGGCACTTGGTACACATGTTCTGCTTTATATTTGCAATCAGTTAGAAAGTGCAGTTTCCAAAATGAGAGATCAGTGGGTGAAGGAGCAGCGATTCATTTTCTGTGGGAATATAAAGCATTGGTAGTATCAGACTGTTACTTTCTTCTCTTGAAGTAGATCTGTTAGGGTAAGCTGCTGTATTTTGCTTTTCTAATATATCCTAAGTTTGTTACAGGTTTCCTCCATTGATAAATAATCCTCTAACCATTTGTTTTCTGTGACAACAACCCATGTAAAATTGACGTTTATATGCGATCAAGAAATGTCATAGAATAGTTGTCCTCTTGTTCTTATTTTAACTCTTATTTTTGGGGGGGTGGCTTTTAGCAACCTCTTGATCTAGCTAAAGATGTCCTTGCTCATTGCAGGGGTCTTGGGCAGATGAACTTAAAAGATCCCTTCCAACCCGAACTATTCCATGGTTCTATGATTTTGGTTTTAGAGAAAAGTATATTTTCAAAGCTGTTATTGTGGCTTATTTTCTTTGCAGGGTAATCAATTTATTTTTTCTGGGATACTGAATGAGATGTCATTTTTGAAGTGTCATGAACTTCCTCTGAAATATCCCACAAAATTACTGTGAATTTACTTATTTTATATTCTTTTTCTTCCTGATTCAATTGAATAATCCATTACTGTATTTATATTCAGTGATAAAAATTTTAGTAGCATAGACATATTCCTGAATTCCTTTTAAAAACTGGATGCAGTTTCAGAGAAGCACAAACAATGCAGAATATGAGCAAGAATGATGGATTTCTGGATGAATTTTGCTGAAACAGTCATATAAAATACTCAGAGCTTGCTAGGAATAATAGCAATCATGGACAGAGAGATCATAACTCTCAGCAGAGCAGTTATTGCTGTTAAATGGCACTGTGGGTTTAGATGATACAGCCCATGTATTTTCAAATGAGTGCAAGAGTAGGACAGAACTAATTTAACCCAAACTACATTGATGGCAGTTTGTTGTGCTAAAATCTAGGCAGAGTGAATCCTGAACAAAAGTAGTCCTAATGAAACAAAATCAGTGTTTACCAGGAATTACTGCCTTCTGAAATGTGATAGACCACAGACATTGCCTGGAATGCCACAGTGAAACAAAGACCCCGATTCCAGATTTCCTAATGACACTGGGAGGTTTCTCATTCAGTTCACAGAATTTGGGTTCTAGTCTTCTCGAAGCACGGTTTGTCAGCCAGGCTGAAGGGCCTGGCACGGATGAGTGTTCCAACTGCTGCCACTGTTCCTGGAGAGATGCTGGCCCCTGTGTTTATGTAACTCAGCCATAGCAACTGCCAACAGCTGAAACACAATGTTCTTCTGTCTTTCTTGGTCTCGTAGTAAATTAGCGCTGAATTCTTTGTATATTAAATCATGCAAGCCACTACAGATATTTACTGTTAAACTGAAAATTTATTCACTAATCAATCAATAAAGGCTTCATAACGAAAACACCCTCATATTATTTTTTGCATAAAAACCTCAAACAGAGCAAATAAATTGTTCAGCTGAAGCTACTACAAAATCTATTACAGCAGGAAATTAATTTCCATTCTTCAATTAATTTCATTAAGTGACTAATTCAATTAGTTTAGGCTTATTTTAAAACCCTGATCTAAGGACTGCATCTCCAGGTCCATATATTTTATTTCTGTCATTCTCTACTTTTTCCAGGTCCCCAAATTCCAAACTTGTATAAGTGGTAATTTCATTTAGCTTTGACACAGAGTACTTGGTGTAAGTCTTGCATCTCTCATTTTTCTGTTTATCCCATATAGACTTAAGTTCCTGGGCTGAACAATCAAGATTTTTTTCTTATATGCTCTATAAGTAAAAATGAATGTTTTCTTTCTTTTGTTCCAACATCCCCATAAAATGTGGGGAAATGGCTGAAACCGAGTGTCATTTAGCAGCAATTGGAGGATCAAAAAGGAACAGTGACAAACTTCCAGATGAATATGGCCCTGAAGAAAAATGTTGGCATCCTAAATTTCCCCCATCTTAACATCAAATATGTTGATAACAAGAACTGTGCTCCCTCAGGTCAGCTTGGGCTGAGGCTGCATTCACCTAAGCAAGGTCAGCAGTGCAGCAGATTTGGGTGGCATCTCTAGAGGAGGCTACGTGATACAGAACACAATACAAAACCAAATTTTGGACATATTTCTAACCTTCCTTTTATTACATTCTAATGGGAGGGGTATTTTGCAGTTGAAAAAAAGAATGTGCATCTTAAATACTCGAAGGACTGTTTAGCTGCTCTCATGCACACTCTGTATAAATTGTTTAGCTGATGACTCAGTCTAATACCAGACCTTTTCCCCATGTTCGTTGTAGGGCTTTGTGTAACACAGCCCCTGAAATTGTATCACAATACCAGCTATTACTGTCATCAGCTGGCTGAGACAGAGCCTGAAGGAGAGAAATACTGAAAATGAGCCGATTTTTTCAGAAGTCTAGGTGCTTATGGAACCTGTGGACCATTGTTAAGCAACAAAGCAGTTAAATCTCAGCATGCTAAATATGTAAAATAATTTAAGAAGAGTTGGAGTTTTGTAACTATTGAGATTATACAGTGAAATTAGTTGGAAAAATTTCTAACCATAGTTTACATCCTATGGGATATTCTTCTACTTCAATAACTTTTTGTTTTTAATTTTTAAAAACTGTGGGGGGAAAAAAAAAATTAACATTGCCTAGGTTTGATTTTCCTTATTCCCAAAACACAAAACCCAAGTTTTTTTCTTTACCAAAAAGAATAAGCAATTATGAAAATTATTTTTTAGAAGTATAAATGAATTTTTTTCTGAGAAATTTTGATCTCTGAATCTGCCAGTATTCTTCTATGAATTTTCTGAGCAATAATATACTTAGAATTTCCACTAAAATGCAGAGATTTAATTCAGCATAATTATATCTGCCATAGGCTGCTGCACATTCTGACGCTGGTTTTCACCACCACCTTTTCTTCTCTATTTATAGTGAAAAAAAAAAATGTGAATTTTATTGCTAGGAAATAAAATATTAATACAGAATTAATTCCAGTGAAGCCTAAGGATAAATATTATTAGAATATGGCACATTTATTTAAATTTCAAGAACAATTTTGATAACTAGAGATCTGCTATTCCAAAAACTCTTTAGAGAAGATGCAATAAAAAATATTATGATATTCTCTGATAGAATCCACTCCCAGAACAAACTAGCCCAGTGATGACACTGACTCTTGGTTCTGCCTGGGTTTCATGCTCAATATAACCTGACTCATCTGAATTTTTGCCATCTACCACCTGACTTTTATGGAACATAAACAAAATGTTTTATCTAGATAAGATTCTTATAGGAGACACATTATCGTTAGTAAAATTTAAGTCTCTATCTCATAGCAAATGGGCAATTTCAAATTACATGCAACTGAATTTCACAGGTGGTGTTTGAACCGGATTTCCACAGTGTGAAATGGAGATGCCACTACAGTCTCCCTGTGTAGGTCACCTGTTTCTCTTCGACCACCAGTAGCTGGACCTGAAGCAACAGAGGGCTTTGTACTCCTAAAACTAAAAGGGCTCTGGCTTCTTATGTGTCTGGTCTCCAGGTGAGCCTTCTATCCTTACCTGTTCCCAATTTCTAGCAGGCACTGTGGAACACTCTCTCCTAGGGAATACCGTCACCATCCCAGGGCTCTCAGACTTCAGGGAGGAGGTTACTAGGACAGAACACAGTTTCTACACTAGGGAGAGTGAAATCCTGGTTCCATGGGAATCAGTGGTAAAACTTTCGTGGATTTCAAAAGGATTACAATTTTCTCTACAGCTTTATGCTACGTTCTTTTGATGTAAATACCAAAAGATCTTCAATGACAGCTGAATTTTAATTCCATCTAAAGAGAGCAGTTCCAGTAGAATGTATTAGGCTCCTGGTGACTCTAATAAGCTAGGAGAAAAAGTCAACAGCAACACAGCTGTATTGTTTGGAAGGAAGATACATAACAAAAATGATAACATGAAAAGGGTAGGATTTTAAAAGGAAGAATCAAAAATAGTAAACACAATGTCTTGACATTAACAGTACAGGAGAATAAAATATATTTGTCATTGCTTTCAGCTTGCATTTATGCACTTTACAGGAAAGCCAAAGACTAGAATTACTATCTGATCTAGCCAAGTCTGAAAGTCTTTAGAGTATGTGGAAGGACTTGAAAGTTGTGTCCATGTGCACTAAAAACCTACATATCCGAGAATTCAGTACTCCATCTGTTTTGCTGAGATTAGCAGGCATGTGTGGTTCAGACAAAACATTCTATGCTATCTTGAATGATGACCCTAGGAAAATATTAAAAATAGAAAACTACTTCTCGATCATTAACCTTTTCCAAGGAACTTAAAAATTCCTTTGTAGCTCAATTTCCAAGTGTAACTGAACACAGGACAAGAAGGAATTCTTGGAAACTCAGGAAATTACAACAATTAATTATTGGGCACACAGGTAAGAAAGTATTATTAATATTGCCTTACAGTGACAGCGTAATGTCAGAATAGAACATTAGTGATCAGATCCAAGATGCCTGGCTTTGCAGAGTCATTCCCTCCTATTCCCCGCTGTGTAGGGAAGCAGGGGCTGGGGAATGACTCTTCCCCCACCCAAGCAGCTTGTGTGCTGGTGGGGACCAGCATCAGCCCACCTGGGAGAGGAGGAGCTCGGAAGCCCTGGATCTCTTCTGGGCTTTGCTTCCCTTGCCCTCCTGAACTGCAGTCCCTACATGGTTTTTTGGTTTTTTTAATGAAGTGTCAGCTCATTTTTTTATTTCAAGCCATACCCTGAAGAGAAGACAGATCTTGCTTTTGTTCAGTACCATTCACTTGGTAAGTTCAACCTATCCCTTAAGCTCAGGCATGCACATTTTCTGCTT
Source organism: Promerops cafer (assembly GCA_013398275.1). Lineage (NCBI taxonomy): Eukaryota > Metazoa > Chordata > Aves > Passeriformes > Nectariniidae > Promerops > Promerops cafer. Next base: position 46,250 of record VZSE01003972.1, on the reverse strand, counting down.
ACCAGGCACACACCAGGCATCTCCAACAGGTAAAATGGGAGTACACCCCACACCTTCTGTACACACCTGTGTCTACAGAATAGATGATTTCTGAAGCTATAGGTGAAAGGCTTGGCTTTATTCATGCCCTCAGCTTTTCCTTATTTTTTGTCTCTAGGCATTTATGTGCATGATCTGCTGCACACCACTATGTATGTATTTGTGTGCTTGCTGGTGGGACTCCTGTTACAAGTGACCATATTGTGTTCAGAAACAAGGATCTCCATGCTTGCTCCTGAATCTCAACTGAGACATTAAAATTATCTGGTCATGCAATTGTCCACTTCCATGTCCACTGGGACGCTGGCAGTGCCCAGGAGTGTTTCCTCCTTGTGGGCTACTTGCCATAGGAATGTCTCGCCTTTGATAAAACTGTGTAATAAAGCAAGATTAAAAGGAGAAATATCTTTTCAGAAACTGAATAAAAATTAGAGGAAGACAGGTGCTGAATACTTGTATAACATATAGGAATGTAAGAAGTTAATGTTAACATGGATATACTTAAAAGACTATCAATACTTAAACATTAAACCTTATGAAATCACGTTGAAGGAAGATTAGAGAATTGGAATTTCTTTCACTTCCCTTCCTGCTGAATCCATACATTGATTAGAAGAGTATGAGAATGAAAATCCAGTACTCCTGCTTTACTTAGGGTCTGATGGCATCAGCCAGCACAGTGCTCATTTCCTGTTACATCAAAGCTGGGTGCCTGATCCCTTCTCCGGGCTGCCTGTGGAGCCATTTCTCCCTGAGCAGAGGCACAGCAACAGCCTACCCCTGTGGTGAAGTGGCTGCTGATTACTCAGGAGAAAATTGCTCCAAATCACTGTCTATCAACTGCTCATTTTCACAAGACTCTTGCACCTTATTGTGCAGTAGGTCTGTGGGATTTTGCAAGTGTAGTTTTGTCGTTACATCTGCTGCCTTGGGAGGGACACAGGGCTCTGCTTTTGCTTGCAGTTTCTCTTTCCCATCAGTATACAGTAATGAAGTGGAATGTTGTTCTGTTGCAGAGTACCAAAGTCCCATGGCATTTACAGTCTGGGAATTGCTGGTTTTTACAAATGGCTTCTGTTGGGTTTTTTGAGACCAGATGGTAATTATTGAAATAATTCATGATCCTAAACAAATAAAGGGAAAACTAGGAACATCCATTCTTGACAGACAATGGAATCAAAGATGAGCAAGCCTCATTTGTTTTCTGCTTTTTGTATTCAAAACTAATGTATACTCAAGACATTTCTGAAGTACATGAGTACTTCAGAGAACTTCACCTGAGCAGTGAGTACCTTCAACAGGCTCTTATTGCCTCAGGACCCCATGAATATGTGTTTCTCATTCAAGGTCTATAGCACTGGGATGCAAGTAGGCAAGAGCATTTGTTTCTACCGTGCTGGTGAGACCTTTCCTTTTAAAACCTTTCTTCCAAAGTGAAGCTGGTGCTTCCCTTTCAACAACTCCTGGTCTTAAAAGAAAATCAGAAGTTTTCCACTGAGTCTGATAAATTTCCCCTGGACTTTCAACCTGGTTTTGTGGGCTCTTGTGCTGATCCTCCTTTTCCTGGCATTCTCTATCTTTTCACTGTTTCTCCATAACTGTATCATACTAATATTTTTGTGTGTAAATAACTAAATCTGTCAAGAAGCCAGAAAACGAGGATTCCTTTTTTGCTTTCAGCTGGTAGAAGTTATTCAAGAGAACATATTCTTTCAGATAATGAAGATTTGCAGAAATCTGCACTTTCCAAGGAATGTCTTGGTTTCCATGAAATACGGAGAGGAGCCTTTCCTACCAGCCTGTTCCCCATCTACCTGAGTCCTGGCAGTTCTTGTGTGTCAGCTTTCCTGCCCTCCAGTTTTGGAGCCACCAAAAGCCCTTGCTGTGAGAGTGCTTTGGTTGTTTCAAGGCCTTGTGGTCCTGAAATAATGCTTTTGGAAAATATTTTCATGGGAGCTAGCTCTAATCATACAGTGTTCATGTTGTGCTCACGTTTCCCCAGCAAGTCTGGAAGAGCTTGCTCTTTTGCACAGACTTCTGTTGCCAGTGGTTGTGTTTTCCCTATTTCCCTCTATTTCTCCATGGGAAACTCCAGAAGGGTGAGATGTGCTTTGCTGGAAGGTTCACATCATTTTATAACACCGTGTACAGTAGAAAATTAAGTCTCTGCAGGGGAATGTGATCCACTGGGCAGCAGTTCTTCCATCCATTGCACAAGAATTTATTCTGGCCTGACAGATCCACTTTCACCCCAAGCCCTCCAGGTTGTGCTTTTCCTCCCCTTACTTATTCATCCCTGGACTCCTTCATCTGTACTGCCTCTTCCTGGCCAAGCTCTGCTAGCAGTCCCAGGCTCCACATCTCTTGGTGTGTCTCCACCTTAACCTCCAGCCCAATCTCCTTGTGTAACCTCAGACTGTCTCCTCATTCCTTGCTTTCTCTTCCTCTTTTACCAGACTCAGCTTTTCAGCCCAGGTATTTTCTGTTCTGCTTCACCACCACCACCTTTGCTCCTCCTCCAGGTACTGCTCCAGCTCTCTCAGTTCACAAACACACCACAGCAGCATTGAGTGAACCACATACCAAAGAATATTTGGATAGAATTTTGGGTTTAAGTTTCCTAGGGTTTTACTGAATTTGATGCAAAATGCCAGTGGGAGAGGATCAAGCAGGATCTATGACCTTCTGCCCAGGTAGCTTGTGGTAGCTTGTTTTCAATTAGGTGCAAAAATGTCACAGGAATAGGATAAACTGGGATCCCTAGAGCTGCTTGTGGATGAGACTGTGGAGCACTTGGCCTGGATTTTACATGAATGTTTAGACAGTGTAAACTTGGGGCTGCGCTCAGATGCCATGTGTGTTGGACTGTGCCTTTGCAAAAAAGCCCAAACTGTGCTGTGATGATTTCTTTGCATCAGTTTGCAGTGTTGGGGACAGCAGGTGAGGAAGGTGTTGGAGTGAAGCCAGATTCCTTAAAGAGAAGTGTAGCAAAATACTGTTCTCTATCTTCCTTCTCAGTAAGGAGTGAATGGAGAAAGCTGTATGTCTTGAAAATAAATTAACTCGAGTCATATACCAGACTTGGATAGAACATCAATCACTGAGTGGTTAAAATATGAAGTAGTAGGCAAGGGACCAAAACTATTTCCAGTATAAGTGATGTTTTTCTATGCATTTGTTCATGTTTAGTTTGTCTATACATCTGTTCATGCTTAGCAGAAAGTAAAAGACTTGAATTCTTCATTACTGGCCATCTTTCCTTCAGATGGACTGTGGGAAGGGACTCTTCCCTTTTCTAGCAGACACTGATGGCTATTTAATGAGGTTAATATCAGTCAGGATAAATACCATCAACATGTCAGAAGAAAACATTTTGATAGATTTCCATTCAGCAGCTTTTACCTTTTACCTTGGAAGTAGAAGAAAATGCTTCAGCTGACACTTGCTTTTATGTTGCTGCTTTGATCTTCCAATGGAAATGGATCTATAATAGCACTAGTGACTTCCCTTGCTTCCTTTACAGTGCAGAGACCTTTTCAGTAACACCATTTCTTGATAAAAGAAAAAGGACATAGTGCTCCTTATTTTGGGTCACTGCACATTCCTCTCTTTCCTCTAAATTTTGTGGATGGACTACCTCACAGGCTGGCTGAATGGTCTTCACTTGCCAATTTGTTTTTGCAGCAAATGAAATTAATTTTCTTGGCCTTATGCACCCATCTTCCCTCTGATACACATTTCTGTTCTTTCTGCAAAACAAGGTTCTGCATGAGTGTTAATGAAGGCTCTTGCCAGTTGCATTTTTGGTTAAAAAACCATATTTTCAAACTCACTCCAACCACTATGCCATATTCTTCATCCAACAAAAGGGGTCATTCAACGTAGTTGTGTTTTGAATAACATAAATTCAAAACCAAGCCTCATTTCAGGATATGTTTTAAATGTGCTTTCATAAAATGGCTGGGCTTACCTCAAAAAATGTTTGCCATCTAAGAAAATGTTTGTCATCTAATGAAAGACAAAACCAAAACCATACAGACATTAAGATTTGTTGAAGCAAGTAATGTTCTTCTAACTGATGTGGAAAAAAATGCCTGAAATACATCAAAGCTACCACTGAAATGAAATTCATTCTCATTTTAAAAAGATGGAACTGAGAAGCGTTCCAGTCTCTCAGGATTCTGAGTTACAGTTTGAACACTTTCATAGGAATACTGATTAGAGAGCAATAACTTTTTGTCCTGTAGTTGATCTTGAGAGCAAGTGATATAGACATGATACTTGAACAGAATGTATTTACAGATTTTTCCTTAATTTTATGTTAAGAATACAGCACTCATTGTGCTCTTCTTTACAGTCCTCTCTATAAGGACATCATATTTTCTTTCATAGCATTCCCCCCCTGAACTGAAGATTTGTAAATTAATCTGGGATTCCTCAGAGACTGGGGAAAAAAAAAAAAGTTGTTTTTTTCTACTGTGTGGCCCCCTCTCCCGGAAGGACATATTTTAAGTTCCCTGGACTTTGGAAAGTTTCAAACTAAAGGTTTTTTATTTTCTGGATTAATCTCGGTGTTAAGCTGTCATGGTAATTGCTGGTGTAGGAGTATACTGTCACTAGGACAGCTGTAGAGCTGAGCTAGGTGGAGACCTCATTCCCCCAGGACAGGTAGGACTTCTGGACATATCCCAGTGCCTAGGACAAGTTAGTGGTGAGCTCTGCATGTCTGACACAGCTGTTTGAGCCCTGCAGGGCTGTGAGTTCTCCCTGTGAAGCAAAAGAAAAGGGCAGGCTCTAAGCACATGGTCCTGGATTTCCGTGGGCTCTGTGCCTCAGGCATCTAAATTTATGGCACTTGAATATTTTAGCCACTCAAATCCCTCATTAGAGCTACCTCATCATTCTGTGTCCAGAAGATCCAGAAGGACCCAGCTAAGCCTTTTTCTAGGAAGGACTGCCAAAGATAATCTCACATCCCCACAGAAGAAATGGCATCCAGTATGGTTAACAAGGGCCTTTCTTTGAAGTACAAAGAATTACTGGTATTAAATATAATAAAAAGTTACTTTACTTGAAGATAAGACATGGTGGGAAGCAGAGATGGTCAGTTCAGAGTTAAGTGGAAATTGTTGAGAGGTCTTCAACACTTGGGCATTGAAAATGGGTAAAAATGGCGAGGTGCAGAAGGGAAGTTTAAAAAAACTTCATTAAATTCTGATGTAAACAGACAGAAATTTATCTGATAGCATGAGAGAAAGCTCATAATGTGCAAGCTTGTTGCCAAAAAACCTTTTGCTATTAATATAGTACATCCAGGTAACAATAAGCTACGGCTGGAACAACACAAATGTGTTTAAATGCTTGTTTTATGTCTACTCTTGCTGGCGTATGTTAAGCAAAACACCCTTATTTTGGAAGACACAATTTAATAACAAAATATTATCAGACTTTAAATACTGGGCCCAGGCGTTTTTTCTGTCTCCTAGATGCACTCCCTTCTCTCCAGCCCACTCTAAATACATTTCTAACTTTTCTGGCAGTAAATCTGCAGCTCTCAAATCCCTGGAGAAAAAGCAAGATTTTATTTTTTAACACACTTGTAGATGTGTCTGCATTATGTCTCATTATACTTCAGCACATTATTTAGCTGGGAAGATTGAGGCTTCTGCTATCCATGGACAGGAAAAATCTGTTTTCTATGTTATAACTGTTATCCTCTGTATGTTTTCCTGTAGGTGTGTCTTGTCATTTGTAAAGGGATATATATTCCAAAGCTGTTGATGAACATGGGGCAAATGAACTATCTCTCACAGCCACCCCTTTTAATTATAGATTAATATGTATCTACCACATAAGCACAAGTGTAAAAGAAGGATGGCTGCTTTATTTTAATGGAAAGAGTCTTGGAACAAATGTCTTCAAGAAAAACACAAGCATATTTTCAGCACCTTTTAAAACTCATAGCATTCATTTATGAAGTGATTTAAACAATTGATAAGAAGTGAGAAATTTTTTTTTTTTAAGTGTACTAAATGGAAAAGATTTAATTTGGTCTTCTCAGCTAGTACAAATAAATATTCCACCTTCAAGGAGAAAAATACAGTAAAATTATTGGTTCATACATATGTATGCTCTTCAAGAACAGCAGGGCTGTAGGTACTGTCTCAGTAAACCAATAATCTTGGTCCTACCATGAAGAGTGGCAGCACGACGGAGTGGAAGGTGAAAATCAGAATTGACACACTCAAGGTGGGAAGGAGCAGGCTCAGGGAGTTACACACATTGCTGTAATACAAACATGCTAAAGCTATGCAACAAAATACCCAGAGCTTTGCTGTGCATTTAGCTGTTGGGCATACCCACACTTAAAAAAAACCAAAAAACCACCACTTTAACTCCCTTTTCTCCAGGACCCTACAGTATTGTGAAACACAATAGTGTGAAATATTAGCAACTTCATGAATTTTAAATATGATAATGCAGCCTCATATCAATAACTTACAGTTTACAGGGCAATTGTAAACTGTCAGTATAATTCACACAGAAGATTTTCCCAGAGAGGGACAGCACAATGTCTTAGAGACACAGAAATCTTCATTTGTGTGGGAAAAATGAAAATACTGTGAGGGGAAAACAGAGAAATATGTTTGTGGTGTGTTGCCAGGGGAATATTTGTTTTTAGAGAGGAGACAAATTACAGTGAAGGTAATATGAAGTAATGAAGGATCCAGAAAAGGCTTATTGTCTGGACCTATTAGTTTTCAAAATAAAAAGAAAAAGTGGCATAAAAGACTGTTAATATGAAATGGTATTATTTTTAAAATACAGTTCCCACAATTTGACCTGTAGGATTCAATATTGCTGCTACAAGCTTTAGCAGATACTTTATCTTGAAGAAAATAATGGGAAGAAGGTAATGAAAGTTACTGCTATGGTCTGGGAGCACACTGTCAGTTACATATATTTTCTCTGATTTCTCTGCCCACACTGTGTGGTTATGCCTCCATTTGCAAAAAAAGAAACTATGACACTTACTCAAATAGCTGTGCCTGTAAGATGGGGAAAACATTTCAGAAATCTCTTTAAAATATATGTTGAAACATAAGACAAGCAGCCTTACTTTATTTTATTGGCTGTTCAGTATTAATGTGTACCTCTGAAAAATGTAACATTAAACTCAATACTGAAGTAAGAAGAATGCTGGCTACAGGAAACACTTTGAAACACTCTGGTGGACTTGGTGGGGCTTCAGAAGACTCTAAGCATGTCCAAGACCTTTAATTCCTGGAGTTTGTGACTCAACAGTAAGAGAGTAGGTAGAAGACCAGGTGTTTTGGATGACAGGTCATCACTGAGGTGGGGGTGTGTCTGGGGGTGGTGTTTGGCTGGACTTTGGAAGGGCAGTAATTGTTCTGTGTTGTTGAGCAGGGGTGGGTTTCTGGGCTGCAGTGCTCACATGCAGATGTTTGCACCCCACACCTGGAGCAGTGAGTGCCCCACCAGACCTTGGGGAAGGCAGGATTTACGGAGAACCACGTGGGGTCTTGACAAGGGGGTGCAGAAGCAGCAAGCCAGCTCTGTTGGCAGCTCTCATCATGTTCACATACTTCATTTCAGCTCTCCACATCTGTCTTCAGCTGGATTCTGCAGATGCAGTGATCTTCTGCTCAGCAGAAGTAGCCTTGAGTGCTCCTGCTGGCCTGAGCTGGCCTGAGGATGAGGCACAGGTTACAGCTGCTGCTGTCACTGCAGCAGGCTCTGCCAGCCCTTGCTGTACTCTCCAAGAGTATAATGCCTGAGGGTTCAGATGTAACTGGGAAATTTATGGCCTTAAAAGAGATGTTGAACATAACTGAATATAGAATAATAATCCATAAATCTGCATTATATGGGTGCTCATTACACTTGTTAAGCTGATTTCACTGTAGCCTGCTGCCCTGAATACTTTTTCCAGTTTATCCCTGGTTTCAAGGTATATCTTACAAAGCTAGTTCAAATTTTAAATTCATTGCACTAGTGTGACTTACCTCACTGTGTGGATATAGCATTTATTATGATAGGACTCGGGACTTAGAGCAGACTTAGAGCATTCTCTCATTACTAATTAAACACAACAAAATTGCCTCAATACCTTTGCACAGAGGCTGGAGAACATTATAATCACTACAAAACTGTGTAGAAAAGTCCTAATTAAATTGTATAGTACTCTTCCAAGAGGGATTTTTCAAGTACAAAATTATCACAGTGGGAAAATTCCAGGGCTGTATTATAGCACACATCAAAACAATGGATAGTAAGAAACAAAAAATTCTCAAGAGCACTAGTTCCAACATAGTTCTGCCCATGAAAGTGTCTGTGGCTAAATCTAATTCCATTTAAAGGGCACTGGTTTTATGTAATTCTGTGTTCTTGGGCATACATTTTAGAAGGACTTGCATTTTCTGATTGTTCTCAGTTGTGTTTCTCTTAATGGATATAGAAAGTTACAGTAGTCTTTTTATGCCTGCTTTATGGCTTATAATGGACTTAAAGAAACCCACAAACATGGAACAGCAAAACTCTCTGCCCTATATTATAATTTTGTTTTTTTGGAAAGACTCAAAAGGATAGTTGGGCAATTTTGTAAAAAAATAGTTTAATTGGATACATTGCTCCTTTCCAATTAAAAAGGACAAAAAAGGGAGTTTGTGACTCTGAGCCAATTTCATTGATGTATAGACCATAGCTAATATCAGTCATTCTTGAGGTCCTGATTGTAGCGTGTGTTTTCTCACAAACATGATTATAGGAAACTCATTTGCATTGCTAAATGAAGGTTAAAAATACCAAAACATTTTTCCCTGCTGGCCAGAGCATAGCTGATTCAATCACTAAAATACAGATAAACAAAAGCAACTACTCTGATGAAAGTTGAGATGAAGCACAATGTGCATAAGAAATTAGTCATTTAGCTACTAGTATGCTCTCCAGAAGAAGAACCAAAACACTCCTCTTTAAAAATCACACCAATCTATCATGGAAGTTTTTGTGTGGCAGCAGAAGCATCTCTAAAAGCTTTACATTATCCCTCATTCAAAATTTATCACAGGATGTGTTGGTAGCATGTGCTAAGGGACTGAACTGCAATGGATGTGTAAGAAAAAGTAATTCCTGCTTTCTGCAGCAGGACTGATGACTTCAGCTGCAGCAAGTGGTATAAGTTGTTGTCTCTTTTGCTGCACTAGAAGGCAGAGTCTGAGCAGCCCAGCCCTGCTGACAGGGGGGTCTTTCTTTCCTTTGCTTCTTAATCAGAGTCTGCATAGATGGACTCACGTTTTCATGGATGAAATCTGGGTCAAATATAGAAATAATGGAAATTACTCACAGGGCAGTGGTTTGTTCCAGGTCTCCTCTTGGGCAGGTGCTAGAGCAGTGAGGCTACCAGAGGCAGCCTATTAAACCTGTAGCTTTTTTTATTAATACACTTTGAATACCTCCTTGCTTTCCAGCTCCCACCAAAACTGTAAATGTACCTGTCCAAAACCTCTAAGCTTCTCCTATGCTGGCAGCCACGTTTTTCATAGTAGAAGTATTGGCATACTTATCCATGTGGAAAACAGAAAAATGCTTTGGGTCTAATTCAGCCTACTCCAGCTTCTCAGTACACCCCATTACAGCAATATTTAGGTTTAGTTTAAAAAGTCAGAAATAAGTTTGAAATTGTGATCACATGTTCCTGCAAGCAGAAAACATCTAAATGACTGAAATGGATGGACCAGTGCCTATTATTTCCTCTATAATGTAGTTAGCTGTCATTTTAAATAATGTGCCAAGACCTACAACCAACCCTCCAATTCCCCCAGATCTACAGGAAAATCTTCTGGAAATATTACATTAATCATTTTTGCCAAGGTTACAGATGAAAGGAGCCATTTGAACTTTATGACAGTTGGTAATTAAACATTTACAGTACTGTGCCAATATTTAATACACAATGTAGAAGGAGCAAACTGAACAGAAGGTAAATCTGGCAGAGTTTAATGTGGAGTGATGCTGTGGGAATGTGCGTGTGTGATCAGAACTGCAACGCCACAGAGCAAGAGACACTGCAATAAACTGTGGTAGCAGCAAACTGCTTTTCCAGCTGTGTTAGACTTCTTTCTCTCTTCTCTGGAACAGAAATGAGAAAAATATTTTTATCTTTTAAATGACTTGGAGAAACAAGGTGAGATTTTGGGAGTCAAGATCACTGTCTGCTTTTGCAAGACAATAAAGCTGTACAGAATAAATGAGTTCCAAGGAGTGTCTTCTGGTTCTATGACTGCCCTGCTTTCTTTTTGTCCTCCATCTCACTGAGTATATTGTAAAAACCTTCTACGTCTTATTTAGGATTTCCCTCTTTTCATTTCTGCTGGAATGCAAGACAAGAGTATTTTTGTGTATTTTCTTGTCACTCTAATACCACTTCTGCACTTAAGAATGAAAACTGTTTAACGTCTCTTACTCTCATTTAATAGATAAGAAATGATCCCATTTTTTCATAAGGATTAGACTGCAACTTGACAAATTGCTTGTGTCATCACAAACCAGATTCATCTGACTAAATGTCAGTGCACAATGTGCATGGCCACATCTGAGCTGTGTGCACTGATGTTTACTCCATGGAGGCAGAGCTACAGGGAGAACCATCTGCTAAAACAGACAGTCAAGACAGGGAAAGTGCATCACATCCTAAAAACATTTTTTCCCTTTTTCATCTCTATTTTTGAGCCTGGATCTGGCTAATTCATTTTCCTTTTGTCTAAAGTAGGAGAGACAAGTCTCAACCAAGCATTTCTCAGACGTGTTCCTGGGCTTCGTGACTTTTCTTGTTGTATGTGTTCTGTCCCCACAAATCATATTCTATTACAAAAAACCTCTCTTTGTTTTCTTCTGCACCATTATCAGAGCTTCCCATGGCAAGACAGATCCTTACAGCTATGTTGGCAGAAAGGAAAGATGAAATAAGAGTGTAGGTGTTCCAGAGAGATGGGGTCCATCCCTAGAAGCATTCAGGACCATACTGGATGGGGCTCTGAGCAACCTGATCTAGGTGAAGGTGTCCCTGGTCACTGCAGGGGAGTTGGAATGGATGACCTTTAAATGTCTCTTCACACCCCAACGATTCCATGATTCTTTGATTTAATATTGGGTCCCCATGGTGTATCTGAGGGCATTCACTGATCTGTGTAATAAGTTGACACAGATAATTATATGCAGCATAAGGTGCAGCTTACAGTCAGGGGAAGTGCCATGGACTATGGATAAAGCTGATTGGTGCCATGATTTCATTTTTTTTGCAAGCAGTACAGTTTGGGAAATGATCGTGTGGCAACAAGCGTGAAATTAAAGTGTCTGAGTGAGCTTGCATACATGCACAATACTCTGTGCAAATATATTTAAGTAGATGCAATCTATTGAATAACCAGGCTCGTCCCAAAAACAGCTTAGTAAAGCACTGGCAAAGACACCCAGCAAGTGACAGACCAGGCTGCAAATATTTGGTAGAATCCTGCTGCTAATTAAATTCTATCTGCAGTAAATGCCTCCAATTTTTACTGCAGTCACTGATGATATTGCACTATGTAGATCTTTCATTCTACCCACTCCTCATTCTATAAACCCAGGCTTCTTGGGGGCTGTGTGTGCATTAGCTGGCACTTCAGCTGGACAGGAGAGGCTCTGCTGACCTGACATACACATGAGCCACATTTGGGGAAGTTCTATCTCAGATTTTCCCTCACCTGTTCCTATGGTCTACAGGCTCAAGGCTCGGCAGATGGCAATAAGTGCTCTTTTGGAACACATCTTCTGGCTTTGTATCATCCAAAAAGCATCTAATTTGGGTGCTAAAATATGTACCAAATGCAGTACGGCTGTAAGGTTGAGACATTGACTTCAAAAATGCCTTCCCAGCCTCAGCTAAGGTGCTAGCACAGTGGCATCCTATGTGGTTGATGTACAAAATCACCCAGAGTAACTCTTCAAAAATAACTGTAAACTGTAAACTGTACTTCAAAATAACTGTAATCAAAGATAAAGAATCAAATGTGCAATTGCCTTTTTCGCCTATGTTTTTCCAGCTGGAAAATTTTACATGGAAAAATCTCAATGAATTACTGATTCTCCTTATAAACACTCCATGGCTCTAGTCTATGTATCATCTGATACATCATGGATCCTGCAAATATTTACTTATTTACCTAGTAATTTTAGTTTCTGTAGGATTACTCAAATAAATAAAAGATTTTCTTTCAGATCCAGATCAAGGTCCAAGATCACCATGCATTTTGATTGGAACACAACAATAGGTGTTTCCAGAAATAATGTGAAATCTTATCTACTTTGGTCCTTCCCAAGGGAAACGAATATCAAGGAAAAAAAAAAAAAATAAAGAAAGGATGGATGGGAAATAGTTTATTCTGGGCAATGAAATCTGTCCTCTTATGACCAGAAGAATTTTGCCCCTTTGCTTAATTGTATGACTATTTCTGTCCATGACCAAATTAAGCAAGTAGACCAACACCATGCTCCTGACAGACATAAAATCTTTACCTTTGTACATTTGTAAACTGTTTGTTGTTGATGATATGGAACACCATATCATTTCATGGAATGATAAAAATCTGTATTTGTGAAAAAGTTATGACCAAAATTACATATAACATGGAACAAAATTTACAATAGATTCTATTACAAAGAACTAGATTTTGTAAAAGATAGAATGGAAATGATGCAGTAAAAATAGATTATTTCAAATAAAATGTGTTTCACTTCCAAAAACCTAACCTATTTGTTTTAAAAAGTTGAAATGAAATTTGCTTACAGGTGGTGACTCTTCAAAACAGAAGCACAATCGGACAGAATAAACATGCATTTATTATCAAAATGTGGACGTACAAGTTGTAAAATATCATAAATGTTTGGAATTTTGGCTGCTGTTTAAAATAAAATTATTTCATGCCAGCAATATTTTGACTAAAGTAGGTTTCTTTCTATTCAAGATAGTTTCATCCAGAACAGATCCATGAAAACAGAGACATATGTAACTTGTTAACATTTTATAACACCTAGCTATGGATCTGAGCAAATTCTTAATGTTTCTAGCTCTCTTTACTAAGCTGCTTTTCAACTCTGGCTCAGTCAGCCTATTGTTACAAATAAAAAGGTCTTTCTTTGCCATGGTTACCATACATAACTAATGTGTCTGATCCTGCATCCACTAAAGTCACTAGAAAAACTTTGACTTGGCCAGTGTCACATCTTTTACTACAAAGCAGAACACATGATGTTGAAGAACAATGTGAATACACTCACACTGCAACTTTTTCAATGAATTTCAGGTGTTTCAATTAAATTATTCAGTGTTTGGCCTATTTGACACTACATTAATGTATTTACATCATGTACATCAGTTATAAACTCAACAGCAGGTGCTTAGAAACAGCTGTGTCCAGCAGTTTCACAAAATTCCAAACTGGACCATTTTAATTAACACAGAGATTGGGGGTAATGTTAAAGCCTTCAAGATAAAGCTGGCCCCAGTACAACTTTGTCCCTTGCAAATATCCAGGAATGTGGCAATCTTTGAGAGGCTGCCTAATGAATTGTTTCAAGTTTTCTTCCAGGATTTTGAAAACAAAAGTCACACTTACTTAAAAAACTGTATTTTGCTGCTGATGGTATTTTTTTCCGGTGGCAGAGTCAAGAGGAGAGCAGAGTTGTATGTGGAAAATCTCAGCCAGTGTGCTGAGTGGGTTTGTCCTTGGCCAGGATCCTGCTTTTGGAGGGTCAGGGAGCCGAGGGGTGCAGAAGAAGGGGTGTGCAGGGAGGAGCCTCCCTCGCCCTGCGGGGCGGGAGCGCGGGGGCGCGGCTCTCTAACTGCTGCAGCCTCTGGTGCAGCCGTGTCCCAGCAAGTTGTTGTTCCGCCCGTCTTGCAGCTTCTCGTGGCTCTGAAGGGATGCTCTGCTGTCGATGCTGGAAGTTCCACTTTGATCCTGCTGTCTTCTTAATCTGCCAGAGGTTAAAAACATTGATAGAGCTGTCATGTGCAGGTAGCTGTGTTGAAAGGACAGCTGCTGCCTGCCCTGTGGATAGCCACATTCTGCTGGGTATAAAACATCCCTGCACCATTTCACCTGTATTAACTGCTTGAGCTTTATGGCTGCCATTTCCTCTAAACACTGATGGTTGCTTCTTTCTAAACATGTGCAATTAGGTCTTGGGCAAATCCTGCTCCCCTCAAAGCCTGCCATAAAGAGCCAGCAGAGGAGAGTGCTTTCTCTGGCTTTAGCACCTCTGCTCAGACTGTAACTTGGTAACACCTCCAGGTAGCTGGAGGCTGATGAAAGCTGTTGACTGGGCACACAACAGCTTCTCCCCTCTGTTGTCCTACAAAATTATCAGTAACCTTCATCAGTCAAAGAGAACAAAAACATGAGATGAAAGTATTTTCAGAACTCCTCTTGTTATTACTTCATGTTATCAAAGCCTCATGGCTGGTTGCAAGGAACATCAGCAATCAAACCCTATGCTCAAAGACTGCAAAGTTATCTTCTTTGGACATCGTTTCCTAGAGAACAGAAACAGCCCGAGAAGCACCTGCAGTCCCCACCAACCGTGTTATCAAAGAGCTTCTCAGCACTTCTGCTCAACAGTAATCTCCGTGATTTTACTGTGATTCATGTCATATTTTCCTCCAAACACTGTGTAAATACTTTCAGGAAAGATGTAAAGATGCATGGGGAAGCTATGTGGTGGGAACCTTTTTTTTTTTTTTTTGAAACATGAACAGCTACTATTTTGAAGGATTTTCTCCTCTGTTTCTTTTCTCAGAATGGGAAATATTATTCCTGAAAAAAGCACCAAGACTTGGCACCAGAGACACTATGGAAGAGCTCTTTGGTACAGCAATTATAAAAGGTATATATGCTATACTCCAAAAAAATCCCCTAATTTGCAAGTAATATAGAATACCTAGAAAATAGTCATTAATGGAAAAGCATGCAAAAATCAAATTTAAAGGTTCAATTTCAAAGCCTTAAATACTTCCAGGTGGTGTAAACAGTATGGAGACATCATACTGAACACTCAGAAGAAAATGTGATGGGACATGAAAATACTGTAATTAAACAGATGAATAGGGGAGGCTATTAAAGCAAAAAAATGTGGGAACACTGTGTAAAAGGGTAGACACATTAATGCAAAGCTGTAAGACAGACTGAAAACAACAAATTAGAGGAACAAATTGCCAATAGCATTTTTGGTGAATTTTTTCAAGTGCACCAGAAATTCAATGGATACCATTGAGTCCATAGGTCAATATATGAGTGAATTATTAGAGGATAGCACAGAAAATATGAGTCCCCAGCTGAAAAGCCAATGAATTATCTTCACCAATATTCATGACAAATGAGCTAGGAAGATTCCTTTCCTTATGAGAAATTTATCCATTGTCTCTAGTTAAAACATGAGTGAAACAGCTTTAGAACCAGTTGCTTAAATTAATGTTGACAAAGCATCAAGACAATGGATTTTCACCCAAGGACTCTAAGAAAATTACAATTTTTGCACAGCTGAATGGAGAATGTAACTTAATCTTCAAATTGTCTCAGCCCCATGGAAGACAGCAGATGTCATGATTTTGGTTGTGTGCTGGTTTGGGGTGTTTTTTGTTTGCTTGATGTTTTGGGTGTTTTTAACAAGATCTTCAAAAAAGATCCAAGAGACTACCAGGAGAGCAATAGAGTTCAACTTGATACTTGAAACATCTTGGGATCTGAGCAACTGGTACAAGACTGGTACTGGTATTTGTAGGCATAGAGAGAAAAGCCTGCAGTGCTTGGAAACTCATATTACAAAGTGTGGGTGGCAAATCTTGCAAACTGCTAAATAGTGGAGTGAGAAAAACTTTGGCTCTGTAGAGATCTGAGGAATCATGGCATTGGTCTAAACATGTAAGTGCTTTCTCCCTGGAATTGTATATATCCTTTGTTTGTAAGATGCTGGAAAAGAAGGCATTTACTGCACTGCTCAATTTAAAAGGAAAATAAGAATTCTCTCAATAACAAAATGAAGCAAGAAAACACCAATTTTTAATTTTTTTTTTTTTTGAGAACCACTCAAACTGGCACAAAGGCAGAGTGCATGTAAGGAGGACAATGGAAAAAGGAGAGAAATAAGTCCCATGCTGAGTTCAAAAGATACCTCTGGCCAGCCTCAATTTTTTCACTCTCTACAGAGGTGGTTAATAATGCTGATTTATTTCCATTATTTTCTTTTATCCTGTTCCTACTTCCCAGGTCTACTAGTTGAAATGGAATATGGGAATTTGGAAATGCTAAAGAAATGCATTGTTTTAGTAGTGCTTCACTGTATTCCCTTTTCAGTCACTTTCTTTTTCTGTATCTACATTCACTATGCATATTTCAAACTATCAGAGTAAACAATAGGTTATTAACCCGATGATGAGGTAAAAAATTAACTGCTATTTAACTCTTTAATAATTTATCAATCACTGTTATTAAAATTCAGTTATTAAAATTACAATAAGGATTTCACTCTAGAGGTTTAGTTATTGTGGGCATACAAAAACCTGCTTACCAGTGTACTCTTAGGTCTGGGAACCTGGACTAAGAACCAGGAGATGCTGATTCTGTTTCCACCTCTGTCACCCTTTGGACAAATTGCAGCACTTTTCTGTGTCTCAGCTTCTCTCACCAGATGTCAAGGCAGCTGCTGTCAAGAATGATGGAAGCTGAGAACTTTGTGTCTCTAAGTACTCTGTGTCTCACAGGCATGAATGAAACAAGGAATTACAGTCTGGTGTCTGTGATAATTAGAAAAAAAAGGTGGCATGTATAATCAACCAAAATGTAATTACACTGCATGTATAATTATGTCTGTATGCATTATTGAATATATAAAAATACAAAAGTAAAGAGAACAGACAAGCTAAAAGCTAGCGTGGAAAATAAAATATTGAACAGAAGACTTCAGCAACAATGGCAGGACAGAATGAAAATCACAAACACCTAATGAAAGCCAGTAGCAAACTTGGGACCAGCAGGGAATTGCTTACAGCTCAGCTTTGTTCTCTAGATGAAGAAGAATACTGAAGTTTGTCTTTGGGCTGCGTAGTAGGATAAGTTCAATGACAAAGAATGAAAAGTTGCAGATTCAACATAACTGTCAAAATTGTAGATTTGCTAAGAATGAGCCCTCCTCTCAAAGCACTGCAGTTTCAGAAAAAAATAAAATAAAGCAATTGTTTTTTTCTCTCTAGCTCAAAACTGCAGACTCAGGTCGAGACACAAAGAAATATGTGTGCACAGTCTCTTCTGTTAAAATATTGGACAGTTACAGAAGTGAAATTTCTCTCTTTTTGGTGCATTTTTGATTCCTTGGTGTCAAACCCAGAGCACTTTTCCGTCAGATGTTCTAAGTTTTTAAAAAATGTGAGTACCTTGACATGTTTCCTGTAATCATGGCAAAATAAATGCAGTCTGGGCCATTCTGTTCAAAAGTGACACTAGTGCAATAGATCATTTGTAGGAAGCTGCTCTCCAGTGAATGACTTATCTTGCCTTAAAGCTGATGCAGCCACAGGCTGTGATAACTTTTTATAAAGAACCAGGGAGAAGAGATGGATTGATGGAGACTTTGTGGTGGATCTGAAGCAAGTACCTGTTCCTGCACTGAGTACTGTTGGCTAAGAATAATTAATAAAATGGCCAGCTATGGATGAAAAAGTGAACAAGTGGTTCTAGTGGATATAGTCATATGGAACAAAAAACCTGCAGGGAAAAGAGGATGAAAATGAGTTTGAACAGTGTCTGTTACATTTATTCCACGACAGTTCTGTACAAATACATAAGTAGTCTCAGAGGCAATTATGCTGGGAACTAAGAGTGGTTCTGCTGAACCAACAAAGAGTTTTCCTTCCCCTCACCATTGATCCATGCAATACTGATAGTGTGTGACACTGAGCATTGCACAGGCTCCTCTCCAGCAGTGAGGAAGAAAGAGGCTGCACCAGCCACAGCAGGAATGCATCAGGAACAGTAACTGAACCTCCAGCCACACTTTGGCTTTGTCAGTATTTCTGGTAAAGAGAAAGAGCCTGTGTGAGCCATGAATTGGTTTTTAAGGTTCTTATTTTCTCAATACTCAGATATCACAGCAGTGTTCCTGCAGCATTGATTTCTGATGCTGGATCTTGAATCTGATATCAGTCAGTGGAAGGGAATTCAGCGAGGGAAAAATTCTAGGTCCAAACCCACTATAGCAGTACAGAGCACTGGCATCAGGCTTTGCAAAACATAGCTGCTGTGTTTGAGAGCCATGTGGAGGCTGTCACACTGCCTGTCACTCCTGGCTGTTTGCTGGGAGCGTGGTATCACCTTTGTGCAGCTGATGCATTCCCCAGTGGCTCTTGCCAGGCTGTCAGGGTGAAACTGAAGCCTCAGAAATGTGAGGAATTGTTTCAAACTGTGGGCCTGCTCTCAGCAACCATGAGAGGACAAAAGAGATCTTCTACTGACAAAAGGGACCTCAAGCCAGGCAGAGCTGCCCCTCCCCTGAGACTCCCCCACTCACCACATCCTAAAGGAAACTGTTTTTATTATGAAAAATCTGTGAGTTTGCCAATGTTGCAAATCAAGTGTCCTGAGTGTGGAGGAAACAGAACAGTCTGAGTGGCAGTGGATTTGCTTTGCCATTTCTAGATTTAGCATTTTGCCTTGGTTTCTTGATATTTTACTTTGCTGGAGAAAACAGATGCTTTTGCTTTTGGTCTGTGGAAAAGAGCGTAATAAAACGAATTATAGAAACTAGTTTTATTGTAGGAAACAAAAGCCTATTAATGAAAACTTTTACATCTCTTGGGATAAGTCCTGAGGAATAGATAGATCTGAGGAATATTTATCCCAGTTATTCTTCACAAGGGTTGGGGACTGAGATCAGAACAGATGAGGCATGTCTGTGTTGGCTTTTTGAAATACATGAATCCTGGAGGACAGCTTGCCAAATAGCCAGAAACCCATCTCAGCTGTATGATTTAGCAGCTACACAGAAGTAATGCTGATGGCTTGTGCAGATGGCCTTGCTATAAAGATAATTCTGAACATGTCGGAATCAGGGGAAAAAAAAGACTGATCTGTCATGAGGAAGGACTGTGCTCAGGAAGGAACTATTTCATCTACATGTCTCTGACCATGTCATGTGTTCTGTCTACTGGACCACAGATACAGAAGTCACAAGGGGATTTATAAAAAAGCAGTACATGTCCTAATATCCAAATCCCATATTTTTAGAATTAGTTGAAAAATAACATAGCAACATAGAAACTTTTCATTCTCAACAGAAAAGACCTAGCAATGATATTTTGTGAAGTACTTAAAAGAAGCTGGAACGGGAGAGATAGGCACTATTTTTTATGTCCCAGCCATAAAAAATAGAAACCTGGAAGTTATGCCATATAACCAAAATTGCTGGATATTATCATGTTGAAAAACTTTCATCCAAATAATTTTTGCAGGGTGGTATAATTCTGTAGAGGGACTCCATAAAGTAAGAAGATCCCAACAGTAGCAATGTCTCACAGGGCTCCTGTCAGAGCTGGGGACACCCAGCATGTCTAGCCAAGATGGGAGCAGGTTGCTAAGATAGCCAAGAATGGAGTGAGGGATATCTTGGCACTGAGGGCAGGCGAGGTGTCAGTTTGGTACCCACTGCTCTTGCCCACTGTTTGTTTCTAATTTTAATTTTTATTCCATGTGGTATTGATGCAACCAAATTTGTATACAAACACAACCAAGAAATGCCTGGACGAATAAATCACAAGTGGTCAACACAATTTCTTCCTTAAGTTGGTGACTCTAACTATTCCCACACCACTACTGCCTGTCCCTGAACAGGACTAATTTGTTGGGCTGATATCTAAGCACTTTTTCCAAACGGTCCAGAGATTGCTTCCTAAGGAAATGGGAGTAGTTAGCAGCTGGTTATAAAAACTGGCTTCAAGGCTTGGTTCCACAAAAAAGAAAGATGAAATGCTCAACCCCAAGCATTTGTAACATTTGTGGCAGTCTGGAGCTCCACAAGCTATATCTCCATCCATCTCCTTTATTTCCATTCAAAAGGAATAAAAAGGAAAACTTAATGGGACTTTGGAGTCTAACTGTGGCAATAAGATTTCCTTACTGTGGAACAAGTACAGACTATATCCCTGTGTTACTCACATTTTTAAGTGGTTTTATACAGAGAAACATGTTCTAGAAAGAACAGAAGCATTTGGACTGTGAGGATTCAAAAGGACTCACACTGGGTGTGATAAAAATTATAGCCACAAAGCTGCTGGGTAGTTTGAACTTTACATGTTGGTATAACCCTCATGAAAAGGGATGTTTTGGTTTACATCTTAGTCCTAAATAATAAGTGTTCAGTGGTAAGTGGGTGGTTGACAGGTGGAAATTAACAATGTTGGTCATACCAGGTCATTTTCTGCATCAGCTCACCCAGTAGCCCCAAAACAACTCAGCTTGGCACTGAGGAAAAATGTTCACAGCACCCACGATCTCTCATGTTTTAGCCAGAAAAAGAGTCACTTCCCCAAAATAATGCAAAACCCGATCATTTGCAAAACCCAATCATTTACAAAACCCCTGCCTAAGCTTTATAGCAGCTCATGCGCTTCAGTAGAGCAGACACACTACAAAAATAGGGCAAGATTTTGGCAGTAAAATGTAGGTCCTGCAGCTCACACACGTCTTTTCAAAAATAACAGGCTGTATGCACATGCATCTCACACTCCACTTTGGAAACTTCACCTATTATTTTTCTGCCATCATTTTAATATCAGCTGCAGGCAATGATTGTGGAAATACTGATAACAGAGCATGACTTCTGGGATAACAAGCAGCTTGGCTTGTCATCTGCTTTCCTCTGTCGGGAATAAGAATGGACTTTGATACACAGTCACTTAATAATTTTCTGCCTGCATGTTTTAAGGTTTCTCTTATAAATTGGTCCTTGCTGTGTTGTATTTTTGTGAAAATGGAAGAAGCTGGGAGTACTTTACAATTCTAAATTAATGTCACTCTTTCTCTTATATCTCCTTTATTCTGCTTACTAGTTCTCTTGTGCCAGGTTTTCATTGAACTACATATTTTCTTGAAAAGGTGAAATAAAGAAGGAAGACATGAGTGAGGAATCCTGATCAAGTTATTTTTTAACTGAATAAGCATATTGGGAAGAGTATTTTTACTTTTGAAAGCAAAATACACAGAAAATTTGACATAAAGGACTGAAAATACCTAGATTTTCTTTGTTTTCTAAAAAGTTAGCAAAAATGAACGTATGATTTCATCAGAAATTCAGGCAATTTGCTTAATTTACACTTTCATTCATAAAGAAGAAAATAGAAAATTTGCTCAGTGTGAATCTTAAGGAAGAGAGTCAAGTTTGTCCAAATATGATTAAATCCCCCAATTTGAAAAGATGTGCTCTAATTTCATAACAACATATAGCAAAAATTATTGTTAATCCTGCTTAAATTACCTGGTAACCTGAACATCTGACAAATTATTCATCCACTTCCTATCCCCCAGTGGTATCTGGGAGGGCTCTTATGACAGGCAGCAAACAGAGCACTGCATGGGAATGTAATTCCTGTATTTTAGACATCAGTTCCATTTGCTCCATTGATCCCAAAGGTAGGGATCAATGCCTGGGAGCTGAGTGAGTGGCACAGACTGCCTCACATCCTCATGGCTAATCTCTAATCTGCAAACCAGAGCTGTTGTGTTCCAGCTGCTTATTGGGCAGTCTTTGGTGTATGATAACCCCTGGAACATAAAGGGATTTGTTTCAGAGTGATTTTGGCCTGGGAAAAATTATGCCAGGGACCATGCTAACAATGGAGCAGTATGGAAGACTGCCTGTATACTGCCTTTGAAAAATAGGTTGAAAACAGCAGTGAGGGTGGAAAATGCAGGATTAAAANAAAAAAAAAAAAAAAAAAAAAAAAAGGAGTGGAAATGGAGGAATGAGAGTTAAACACTAAAAATGATGAAGGATTCAAAAGAATCCCAACCACGGAGACCTGCTTAATTAAACTAAGTAATTATATAGCTAATTAAAACTATCTCAAAAGACAGCTGTACATAGCTAATGTCCTTTCTGGTTTGTTTTTTAAAAATTCCTCTTTACACCTAGCAAAGGAGCAGAAAGCATGGGAGAGTTAATAGTGGGCTTTTCTTCAGTGTCTGCACAAAGTGATCTCAGAAGACTTTTCAGGAAAACGGAAACCACTGAAAAGTGTATGAATTTTCTAAGCATTTCTTAGTAAACAAGGAAGGCACAATCTTACTCTGTGCCAGAGGAAGCTTGGGGCAGACCAGGGCAGAATCAAGGAGCTGCTGAAGCAGAGATAACACTCATCACTCAGCAACATCAGGGCTGAGTCACACGACTCCAAAGTGAAAATTAGTCTGTAAACTTAGAAAATTTCCCCTTGATGTGGAGTTTGTGTAGAGAACCAATGTGTGCAGAGCAGCTTTAAATGGAACACAATCTCCCCACTGTCTGTGTTACAGCAGGTGGATGTTTTGGGAAACCTGGGTCCAAGCAGTAACTGCATCTAACCACTAGCCAAGAGTGGATGTCATGAATCTTTGGCAATTCCTTGATAATATTTACAGCTATGGCTTGCTTGTTCTTGGTCTCCTGCCCCCATGGCTATGGACATACAGTCAAATGCAGCTGCCCCAGGTGTTTTGTGCTGCATGAGATGCCCTTGACTACCTGACACAGAGAGGGTGGTCAGACCACAGAGCACCTGTGCCTGCAGAACTGATGTTTAGAAATTATCTGAACACACAAATGTGGGATGGATTTTATGCCAGCTAACTGCCGACAACTGAAAGTTTAGTTCAGGCTCTCTCTACAGGGTAAATAGAGTCATCAACATAGATTAATTTCTTCAGGTCTAAGCTATCTAATAAATGTGTCACAGATCAATCTTGGGAGATACAAGTCTCTCCTTACTGAGTACTAAAGATGCTTAAACTAAAGAAATTATTTTTAGATATATTAATTTAAAGGGATACAGGTTTGTTGCATCTCTAGAAAAACATATATGCCTTCCCTCTTTGAGAAACAGATTCAAGGCCCTTCCTGTTCAGTGACTCTACAAGCTCATCACAAACTGCACTGCTTAGCAGAGCCAATTTACTTCTGGATAAGAGCTAACTTGCACCCACACGGTTCAGGCATGCAGAAATGGAATGGTCCCATCAGTCTGTAACACAGCACATGGTGATAAACTCTGCCAAGAGCTGGGTAATGAAATCACCAGTGAGAACAGGGGTGCCATTGCCTGTTCATCCATGCAGACATGCCTGTAGTGTATTCAGTGTATTCCTGGCTCTGCCAGGAGTGGCTTTCTGCATGACTTGGTCTATATCTTGAAAAACACTTAGTCACCTAATTCCCATTTATTTCAGATATCTCTGAAAAACCTTGTGTACAGCCTGTGGGGTAGGAGTTGTTCTGTGTCTAACCACTGTTTCACTCAGTCTGTCTTTGGCCCCAGACATGCTCTCTTGGTACTGACTGCTCCGATAGAAACAGTCAAAATCTCAGGTCTGCTTTCCTAACACACTGTGATGTATGTGTTTGAATAGCTCAGGAGACTACCAAGTAATTATTCAAATAATTATATTTTAACTCCTTTTAAATTTAAATGACTGATTTTTAAATGAAAAGTTATGCTTTATTACTGCTGAATGTGAAAAGTAAAATTTTTGGGGCAGTATCCCCATGTAGCACGTCTTCTTTTACCCCTGACACTCATGGCATTTACTCCCACCCTTTCCAAAAATCCTCTGGGAAATATTCTTAGAGTTTGGATAATTGATTCAGGTTGATGGTTCCTGCTGAGTAATTACACTCAGTAAATGGCTATGAATATAATTTTCTATCAACCAGCAATTTATAATCAAACCTAGTGGGCTCAGGTGCACCTACGGCGTGAATGACATGTGAAATATTGCTATGCAGAAGGCAAGTGGAAAACTGTACTGGGTGCTCTAATATGTTGACCTGTACTGTCTTGAGATCTGAGGTTTATCCTGGGATTTGATAAAGCAGAATAGAAGACATGAAGTAAATAAATGAAGACTTCAACGATGTGCTGTCATTTAAGAAGATATGACTAAACCAACCGGTTAACACCAACATTAAGGCCAGGTTCAGATGAGTAAAATAGGTGTCTCTTAGAAGTGGGCTATTGTCTGTTCAAGACCAGGTGCATTCTAACCAACGTCTGTCTTGTTCAGGCACATTTTAAAATGTGAACAAGCTTTTCTAGTTTAAAATGTTTGCAGATCCACATCTACAAGGAACAGGAAAGCAGCTATGAAATTTCCCAATAATATACTGTGGTTTAGACCTTTTGGGATGACAGCGAAAAAACTTTCTAGTTAGCCAAAATGCAGTTTTAAGACTATAGGCACCTGTCCACAAATAAGGATATTTCTCAGCAGTGTGAGCCAACCATCATTTTCAAAAAAGACATTAATTTCCTAGCCTGCCTTTGGTGTGTATTCTGCAGGATGTAGGCTCACCCTTTTGTTCAGCTACCTGCAGATGAATAGATGACATGGAGGTCAAGGGACCCACTCTAGCAGTTCATGAAGAAAGGCAGTCTGTGTGAGGAAACTCGCACTGGAGCAGGGGAAGTGTGAGGAGGAAGCAGCAGCAGAGACAACATGTGAACTGACTGCATTCCCCATCCCCATGTGCCCCTGTCATGGAGGAGGCAGAGGTTTTGGGAATGAAGTTGAGCCCAGGAAGAAGCGAGGGGTGGAGGGAAGGTGGGTTTAAGATTTGGGGTTTATTTCTTACTATACTGGTCTTATAGTTATTGGCAATAAATTAAATTCACCTTCCCCAAGCTGAGCCTGTTTAGCCCATGACAGTAGCTGATGAGTGATCTCTCTCTCCCTGTCCTTTCCTCAGTCAATGAGCCTTTTGTTGTATTTTCTTTCCCCCACCCAGCTGAGGAGGGCCATGATACAGTGACTTTGGCAGGTACCTGGCAACCAGACAGGGTCAACAGACCACTAAAGTCAGTCTAGCCCTGCCTAATTATTTGACCTGACAATAAACATTCTCAGGCTGGCATAGGCATCTGGGAGTAGGCAGGTTCAGCCCTACCCTTCCCACAGCACCAGACTTCCAGGAATTTAAGGCCGAGAGTTCCCAGGGCACAGCCACAGCCAGCACTCAGCTCTCTGCAGGCTCATCTCTCTCCACCTATTTGTTATGCAAGATTTCTCTGCCCCAGTCCAAAACTTAGCTCCACAAGAAGTCTGATCAACTGTGCAGCTCGTTCATCCCCTATAGGGGAGGAGTTCACTTGTGATTGCACAGCATAATTTGCAGCCTTCAGTTGATCACCAAACCTCCCTGCACAATGTGTGGGAAAGGTGGTGCCTAACACAGGGATCCCCAGAAGCCACTCTGCCGAGCACCGTGTCATCTAGGTTAGTCAATGAGGTGCACCTGCAACGGGAGCAGTATTGAGGAAGATCACCTCCACATGGGAGGCCTTCACAGAGGATGGGGGATGTGTCCTGGAACACAGCAATGGACAATCTGAATCTTACCTAAATCTTTTGCTGACCTAAGTCTGCATTTCTTTTCCTATTTCCAAAAGGATATGTATAGACATGCATACTTGCATATATGCATATCTGTATATATGTACAGTTTACTGTTCAATCCTTGTGCTATTGTGAAGACTATATGGAAATGGAAACCTTGTAAGCTGTGAGAAGCCACAAATGCACATACCCAGCAATTCCACCTCTCTCACAGTGGCCCATTTCAGACACTAGTGCATGCTGTAGACAAATAAACTCAATGGAGACAAATGTCTGCTGTGGCATATTCCCCTCTCTTCTGACATTTCCAGATTTCCTGAACCAATGACTGCATCAGAAGCCTCACATCTCAAGGATCTTGATGGATTTTTTCCCATTAATTTCTCTAATCCTCTTCTGAATCTTTTTGTATGTTTAACATCCAAATCACCACTCAGCAATATGCTGCATTTCACAAAAAAGCATGGTTGGTCATAGCTTGTTTTCATATAAACCTGCAGCCTGATAACTTTGTGACCTTGGGTTACCACAGAGTGAATAATCATTGCTTAGCCATCTTCTCAATAAGTTCCAGAACATGTTATTATTTATTGTGTTTCTGTCTTTTCAGTTGCCTCTTCTCTGAGTTTAAATTAGTTCAACTTTATTAAACCCTTCAACATGACCCATGTCACCCCCCCGAACAATCCTGTTTTTCTTGAAACCTTTCTAAGTCCTTTTTAACCTTTTTGAGATAAGGAAGCAGAGCTGTACACAGAATGGAAGGTGCAGGTGTATGTATATGAATATAAATTTATCTGCAGCTGGTTTTTACAGGAACATATCAATAACTTTTAGGCTTCCACTAAGCATTGTGCTATCCACAGTCTTTTCAAACTCTCCTTCCTTCATAACTGAAGCTAATTTTGAGTCTATTATCCTAAAGGTAAAATTTAGATTTTCTTCTGACTGTATTTGCATTTATCAGTACTGAATTTGAGCCGCCATTTTCTTACCCTGCAACTCAGAATCATGGCTTTCATGATCCACTGCATCTCTTTGCAGTCAGATTTAATTGTGACTACTCTGGTATCATAAGTGAACTTTGTGACCTCACCATTCACCTTCCTTTCCAACTCATCTATGAGTTACATGGACATCAGAGTGATGGGCAGTAATAATGTTATCTCATTACTGGATTGTTTCTGCATTGCTTCAGCAACTGGCTACAAATTACTTTCTTAGGACAAGGAGTTCAGTCTTCATGACTCAGTTTATGGAGACTCAGAACAAGTGAAAATTTATGTTAGTGTGGGACATAAAGAGAGATGAATGTAATTACCTCATGGATGTAATTCCCTATGGCAATGGAACAGTCATGACCTGTTATGCAGTCTTTATTTGTCACAGATACGATTTGTCCCATGTAACCTGCTTAAAAAAATAAAATATTTGGTACTCAGAATTATAGTTGTGCTTCCCCTCCGAAGTCTGAGATGTAAAAATGAAGACTCCTCTTTCCTCTGCCTGTGAATTGACTTCAAATTAATTTTGTGAGTTGTATTTGTGTTTAGCTTTCTGTGACTAGAAACTAATTTCTGGCCTCCAGTGCTGAGGATCTGCATCTGAAGGATCAATCTGATCCTTCCAGGACCACATTTCAACGTGGAGAATGTGCTGACATATGCACCCCCACGCAACTTTCATTCCCAAATTTGGATGCTGAAGTGTAGCCACTGTAATGATATCATTACTTGTTTGGGAATACTTTGACCATTTTTCCAGGAAGACTTTTAAAATGAGGTTCCAGATACTCATTACCCTTTGTGGTTTTTGTTTTTTTTTTTTCCCCTCCATGAAACTGTGAAGGGAACACATTGAAAAAACGGCACTTGTATGACCACTCCTTTCTCCAAAAAAAGTGAATTTGAAGGTATACCTATAGAAAAGTTACCAGTTTGGACCTGCTGTGCTTAAAGTTTTAGGTAGCTTGGCTCACTAAGAAGAGAGTGACATTTAGATTGGTAATTCTAAACCAGTAGTAACAAGCAGGAATCAGAGGCAGAAGTGAAAGGGCTCGTGTGAGCAAGCAACTGCTGTTACTACCCAAACACAAACCAGATTCAATCATCACATTCAGAAAAAGCATCCTTCCAATTGCAAGAGCTATCTCCAAAAGACATATCCATTACAAAAGGGAGAAGAAAGGTGCAGTGAAGAGCAGTGCAGCCACTAGAAATGCTCAGAAAGAAATGGATTTGAACTGAATTAAGGTCAGCAGAAGGGGCAAGAAAAGGACTGTAGTCTCATCCAAAAAGCATTCAGATATTAGAAGGATTATGATAAATATCTCCAGAGACACTAAGTGACATAAAATACATATTAAGAAAAATACATTCAATGAAGTACACTGCAAATCATTATGAATATCCAATTTCAATCAAACTAAAATGAAAGAGAGTACTCAGGGACTCTGGATTTGAATCTGAAAAGACAATTAGAAAGAAAGAAAAAGAACTAAAATGAGAGAGATAACAAATTTGATCTTATTAAAAATGCAGAGAATATTAAGTAAGTTGTTCACCTATGACATGGAAAAAAATCAGGCAACAGGATTTTAAGCATTTTAATATGCTTAAAATATGCTCCCTCAAGTTTTGCCTTTTATTCTGGGAACAGAGAGCTGTCTGTTCACCTCGAGCTGTTCAGGATCATTATAGGAGAACTATAAATGCTCAATTGGTAGGAATGGTAGCAGGAAAAGACAGAGCAATGTGCTTCAATTTGTGGAAGAATTTTTAGCATGCTAGCATTGAACAAATACTGAGAAGAGGAATAAGGTGCAGCTTAGGACAGAGGCAAGTCTGTTCAGGTCAGTGGAGACAAGACAGCTGAATATAAGACAAGGCTATTGCAGTGTATTAGTATTAAGTAAAAAACTTCCAAATTCAAAATCATTAGTAATGTTTTGAAAGTTTTAGCTGGAATTATGAAAAACATGGATATTTTCCTAATCAGTTCATTGCATTTGTTAAAATGGTTTTGCAGAATTCTAACCCATTTTCATGTACATTGGATATATGAAATACATAATCTACTCAGTAAAATGTGGATGTTTGATTTTGCTTTCTTTAGCAGGCTGACAATTTTGATTAAGTTTGTGAAGCATCTAGGATCATTCTGCCTGAGAAGCAAATATTTCTTGTGTTTTCTTCTCTGTTCTTTATTTTCTCACATCTTCAAACTTAAAGGCATCTTTCAGGGAGAAGAAGAGGCTCAGGATTATAAAGGGTAAGAAATATGATTTCATTACAAGCAAATATTGGGTCATTTCTGGTCATTTCAGGTTTTAGATATTTATAAAGAGATGTAATTGTATGTGAAGATCTGTTTAGTGATAACAGCACAAAAATAGCAAAATAATCTGCACTCAGCTTTTTAATAAAGCTACAAGCAAACAGTGCAGCTTTATCTGTACAATCTCCCCCATCACAGACACACACACAAAATTAAAAAAAGAAAACTTGAAAATGTAGCCTACAGCTTCTAAATTATATCAAATTCTTGAAAAATTGCTGGCAAGTCTATGGGAATACACATTAAGACTGCAAAATGTTTGATGCTGCATTTCTGGATATAAAAAAAATCTATATATTGAAATTTAATTTAAAAAATAATTATTTTGCCGCAAAAAGGAGGCAAACAGATCCCTGAAATCTACTTCAGATAATATTTTCAAGCTGATCAGTGTGTGGACCATTTGTATATCAGAGTTTATTTAGCTTATGTGTTCGAAACCAAGAGACTACACTGACACTTTTAACAATAGAAAACCAATCCTGCAAAAGGATTTTCCTATGTTATTTTACTTTGGATCAGGGCACTGTGTGCCCCTCTCTTGAAGGTACTGGAAGATAATGTCACTGTGAACAGATGCCATACCCCCATGTCATATCACAACACACACACACATACGCACACATTTTAATTTGTAGCTCACATCCACTGAAATATTCAACAGAAGATGCCCTCTGATCAGGATTGTGTAAGGGATACAAATCTAACTTTTTTACCCACTGCTGACAATCACTAACTTCATGTCTTTGTCCATGAAACCCTTGCTTAAAATATTTCTACGAATACCAGTTTTCCATTACTTAAATACAGAAAGCTAGAGAATAAAGAAAATGTGCACATTCTGTCTTTGTCTTCATTAACTGAAACTTTTAACATACTTCAGTCTCTTCCACTATGTTTAAATTCTTTTTAGCGTAGTGAGCCTTTTCTCTACCTCCCCCTGCTCCTCTTGTCTGCAGTCTAAGAGCTTCTGATAGTCTCCTGAGCTTCTTGACAAGAAAGCAAGTACGACACACTGCAAGATTTGCAGTGTCTGTTGCAGGATGAAAGACACACAGTGGAAAAGAGGCACAGTGTAGAACTACCAGCATTCAATAAAATCAGTTTGCTTTTTATAGCAGATATTTTACAAGTATTGGATTGAAAGATGTTGTGTAACTGGGATGGTTAACGCCACAAAATTAACTACATATTAATACCTGACTTTATGTTGCTCAGTTAGAAGGATCTGAATTTTTCCTTGAATCCTTGTAGTTTG
This sequence comes from Promerops cafer, assembly GCA_013398275.1. Classification (NCBI taxonomy): domain Eukaryota; kingdom Metazoa; phylum Chordata; class Aves; order Passeriformes; family Nectariniidae; genus Promerops; species Promerops cafer. The sequence continues at coordinate 15,932 of VZSE01003972.1, read as the reverse complement.
GGAAGTCTCATTTTTTCCCTTGAAAGACATGCTATTTTTTTTCCATCCTTTATTAGGATTTATGTAGTGTTATGTGACACTGAATAAGCTGACCAGAAGGCTTAAGTAACAATAAAATGTAGATTTTTGCTGCTGAATATAATGAAGATCTGAGGAAATACGCAGATAATTTCAACAGTTACTATGTAGAGGAACAAAGAAGAATATCAAAACATCTGACTGCATTAATCTGAGACTGATTTAAAGCCCTGTTTGGGATTGACACCTGACCTAATGATACAATCACATTTTAATAGGTGTTATATTTGTAGGAACAAATGGTTCATGTCTTTCAGCGTTTTCAGCTGTTCCTAAGAACTTGATGGGCCGTGTGGCTTTGGAAACCCATGTAAGCACAGCCTCAGCCTGTACATCCAGTCCTGAGGGCACAGAAGGTCTAAGGAAACCCACCCTGAGTTCCTCTGGTGTGTACCATGTAGCTTCTTCTGGTATGATGACATCTGTACCTGCCATTGCTCCTATTTTGTTCTCATTAACTTGAATTCACTTTTCACTTCAAACATTTGACATCTGCTTCCTCCTTTCTTAACATTTTTTTCTTTGAAAAATATTACAGAAGTCTGTCCCTGTCTTTCTTAAGTTATGATGCAATTTAAAAGAGAAATGGTTGTGATCTGGCTTTAGACAATGCAGGATCTGTTATAGGTCTATACTAAATATTCTTCCTTTACCTTGTCAAAGCCAATCAAGCAATGACCAAAACACATTCTTTTCTGATTGAAGTGCATGTGGTTTACCTTTTGCTTCCATTTTACTTGTACTCCATTTAAAATACTTGATCTCTCATCAGCCTCTCAGAGTTCTTTATAGCTTGTGTTGTTACTGTAGTTGTGCAATATGAAACAAATGAAAAAAATTTCCTATGCATAAAAAAGACTTAAGAATAACTCAGTAAAATCATTACAAGAGAAATTGTTCAAGGTAGTGAACACACCAATGAGATTTTGAGTGTTTTACAGAATCTGGTGTTCTAACTTCCAAACATTGCTGTATATTGGATATGCTTCATATATGACTCTAGAGTATAGGTGGGAGACTAATATCTGGAAATGAATTACTTGTATGAACAGTCTCTAGGAAACTCATTAGATTGATTAATCAATGTAATATTTTTCTAATCTTGTTATTATGATCTCAATAATTTTGATTTTCCTGGGTTAAACTACAAAATTCAAGCATTCACTAGTTCAACTGATTCAGAGAATCCACCAAGATGCTTCTTAAAACCTTCCATGGGCTGACTTGGCTTCTCTTCTTTCTGGCTTTTACAGAAACCAATGGCTTTCTTGTGCTACAGATCATGCAAAATAACATGAAGAATCTGCTGGACCTTCCTTGTCTTTCTAAGACCTTGTAGTTTCTGTGAGCAGTCAGTATCAGTCACAGAAATGTCCCACAGATTATCCCACAGGAAGAAGAGTGGATCATGGCATAATTTCCTTCATGCTATTGTGTGAACCATGCAAAGCTGGCAGTTTCTTTCTCAGTTTTAATTACAGAGACTGTAATTACCTGCATTGTGTGCATTAAATAAAATAGTCACAACTTTTAAATTAATTTTTAACAGCTCACAACTCTATTAGAAAGGCTTGCATATATAATTAGGTCAAATAAAAACATGGAATACACTTGAATAATAATTTGACCACAGACACAAACAACTCCATTGTCATGACTTGTATCTGTTAACACAAATGGGTCCATACTGACTGCCACTCAGAGGCAGTAAATTACGAGAAACGCAGTGCATAAATTAACCAGGAAGATTATTGATATTCTTGGGAATCAGTCTTCTTCTTCTGTCAACCCTTACTGACCCTTAGATTAGAAGTTCTTGCTTCATATTTAGTAAAGGTGTAATACTTAGCTTTGTTGAAATAGTTAATGTTGGAATACACTTTTCTTTTTTTTTAATAGTGGGGAAGTATGAACAGCTTTTCCAACTCAGAACAGTGCTGTTCATATAATTGAAATATCATGAGTTATGACTTCCCTTGGTTTTGTTTGAGTTGTGAAAAATCAGTACCTTTTATCGTATTCCTCTGCTTAATTACTGACAGTTTCTCTGGGGAGTTCCAGTAACATTTATCTTATATTTCTAACACTTTCATCACAAGGTCTTCTGCTTGCTTGCAGAGATGCAAGAACTACAAAACCATCACACCAGAGACTATAAGAGGAAGAAATCAATGGAAATCCAGTCTTTTAGGCTCTGCTGCTGTGATCATTAATCACCTTCCCTTACACTGTGAGAAAAAAAATAGTTCTCAATTTAATTTTAGTACTGAATGCTAAAGAGGCATTAAGAAATGCACTTACTTCTCTCTGTTGAATATGATGAATTCTTTCCTAACGGTTTCCAAGCACTGCTGCAGGTGTACGTTCTTTAAAAAACAGCATGAATAGGTTGATTAAAAAAGATGAGAAATCATAGACAAAAATCACAACACAAACAACATTGAACAAAAAGGCTTATGAATGAATGCTGTCAAGAGGCATTTCGAAGACTCATTAAATTGGGCTATGATAGCACAATCAGTCTCATTCTTTTGGAAGAAGTTCCCCACAAAGAATTCCTGAGGATTTTTACATCTTATAGCTCTAGGAAGAACAGCTTGCATGAACATTCAAAATCACTAGCAGTAGCAACATAATTTATAAAAACCTCACTGGAATGATAATTCAAGTCTGGAAATTATTATTAATCTTCTTGGTACTCTTGACTGTTCATGCAATGCATCTTTCTACATGGGACACAGTCAAGAGTGGAAGAGACAGCTTTAACATATTTATAAATAACAAGCCTTTTCACTGCATAGTTTTCATATTTGGTGGTAGTAGTGAATAAATACTCTTTGTAACTATTTGTCCATGTGTGGGAGGTGTTTTTCGCAACTGGCAACACTTTTTCATACTTTAAATGAGCATCTGTGATAATCTTAAAAATTATTATAGCTTAAAGATGTTGCTACTATTTGACTGAAATAAATGGTTGCTTTTCATCTTGATTTGGAGATGATTTACGCAATGTATAAAATGATGGAGAGAGAGGTTGAGTCTATTTTCAGAGGTGATAAAACTGAACTTAACTGAGTTTTCCTATTAGAGCATGAACAAAATGCTACTGACTGCAGTCACATCCCCATCTTACCAGTGGGCAGGTTTCCTTAGCTCCATCTTTGGATTTGTTTTTGGCAAGTCGTTTTTTCTTTTTATGGAGAGGCTTGGACTCTAAAATCATTTCTTCAAGTTCAAATGTGGGATCACAGTTCAGTCTTCCTTTCTGGTACAAAAGGATTCAAAGTTACTCTTTGAAGCATCGTTGTTTTTTTTAATTTGCTTGGCAAGTGTTAACAGCAGTAATAATGAACCAGCTCCTCAATCACATCTGTCAAATGAAAACTGTATTTTTAGGCCTGGAGTGATGCTCAAAGTTTAAATAAGGGAGATAAGATAAAAATCATATTATAAAGCAATTATAAAGAGTTAGATCCTCTTCCTAGTTATAAACAGATATGTTTCTAGAGTGACTAAAGTTATGTTACCCCAGTGAGAGAGATTAATCTGGCCCAGGATCTTCGTCAGAATATCAGTTAGTGCTGTAGAGCATAAATGACACTGGCAATAGTGCAGAAGATCTGGGGACTGCCTCTAAGACCTTGATGAAATCTGATTTTCTGAAGTGTTGCAGTGGATTCATTTACTTAGATGCTGTCCATGAGAACAAAGGAAGGAGCAGACCTGTTTTGGTTAGCAGCATTTATATAAAAACATGTTCTCAGTATTATAGAATCCCAGGTTGGAAAGGAACTCAAGGATCACCTGGTCAAACTTTTCTGGGCAGAACCACAGTCCCCAGTCTGGACAAGATAGCCCAGCAACCTGTCCAGCTGAATCTTAAAAGAGTCCAGTTTTAAGGAATCCACCATTTTCATGGGCGGATTATTGAAATGGCTGATTGTTGTGAAAAATTTTGCTCTTGTGTCCAACTGGAACCTTCCCAGGAGTAACTTGTACCCAATACCCCTTGTCTTTTCCATGTGACTCTCTGTAAAAAGGGAGTCTCCATCTTTGTAGCTGACCTTTAAGTAATGGGACATGGTGATAAGGTCTCCCCTAATCCTTCTTTTCTCAAGGCTCTACAAGCCCCGTTCTCTCAGCCTTTTCTCAGCCTATTTCCAACTGCTCTGATCATCTCTGTGGCCCTTCTCTGGACCCTCTCCAGCCTGTCCACATCTTTTTTGTGTAGTTGGGACCGAAAGTGAATGCAGTATTTCAGGTGTGGCCTGGCAACTGCTGAGTAGAGTGGGGCAATGACTTCATCTCTGTTGGTGATGCACTTGTTGATGCAACTCAACATCCCGCTGGCTTTCTTTGCCATGGCAGCACCCTGGTCACACACATTGAGCTTGCTGTCCACCTGGACCTCCAGAGCTGCTGGAGCTGTTCCTCACCTGGGTAGATCCCATCCTGTGCTACACCCCTGCACTATATTTTCCCAGGTTTAAGACCTTGCATTTGTTGAACTTCACAAGGTTCTTCTTAGCCCACTCCTACAAAGGTCTTCCTGCAGAGTAGTTCTCCCAAAGTGTCCCCTTCCCCACTCAGTTTGGTATCATCAGTGGACTTCCTCAGGGTACACTTGATCCCATCACCCACATCACTTCTTAAGGTATTAAGCAGTGTTGGACTCAGTATCGATCCCTGGGGGACCCCTCTTGTGGCAGGCTGCCAGTCTGAGAAGGAGCTGTTTCCCACCTCCCCCTGGGTGCAGCCCAGCAGCCAGTTCCCCACCCATCACATGGATCACTTTTCTATAATGTAACACATATATTTCTCAAAAAGGAGGCAGTGGGAAATCATATCAATTAGAGAAATCCAGGTAAACAATGAGAACCACTTGCCCCATATCAACTCAGCAGGTTACTTTGTCATTGAATATAAGGGTTGGTAAGTCCCATTTATCCTTTGTGAATCCTTGCTGGCTTTTTGCAATTAGGTTCTTCATTCTAATCTATCATTCTTTTTCTATTCTATCTACTTTATTAAGGTTTTCCTTACCCATTACACACATTACTTAAGTATTTTGGATTCTCCATAAAAAAATGTTATGTTAATTTGTGATGCTTGAAGCAAATTTTAAGATTCTTTGTTATACCAGGAAGTCCTTCACAATAATTTGCAAACAATTTAATTGTGTAGTGGAAGATGTTAAAAGCAATCTGTTTTCCTCTGGGATTTCTGAGAGTTCAATCACACCATTGTCACTGTCAAGGAGGGAGTACTAAAATAAGTCATATATAAATGACAGATATTTTTAGTAACCAAAGACACTAAGCAGTAAAATCACATCAGAAACTACTTATATAATTTGCTGTGTCCTACACTGAAACATGTAGATTACAGATCACACCATCATTTTTATTCCTAGCAAATTCTGTATAGTCAGAGCATAATATTTAGGTATCTGATGCCTTTTCCTGTGTATTATCCAGCCAGCTTTAGTAGAACATGTTTGGTTTTTATTAGTAGCAGTTTACAGCTTATTTATATTTATTAATAAATAAATCATTCCTTAGGTTTCATAAATATAAATTTCTTCCTTGAGCATCCATAATTTTTAGATTTGATTGAGTACTTAAAAAATATATCACTTCAATTCTGAAGTTTTAAAAACAAAAGTAAATTATATTTAGGAAAAACCCTATAATTTATGACTCCAAGCTGAAAATGAAGAAACTAACTAAGCCATAAAGAAACACATGTGCTAGTTAAGTAAGAACTATGTTTATGGAATCAAACTGTAAGGGAGAAATTGAGCTATGGGACATTGCTCCCATGGGCCTCCCGTGTGCCCTCCTAGCTGTAGAAGGCAGATAAGCTCCTGACAGTCATGGCAAGCTGTCAAAATTTATAAAACTCTCTGGTTTCAAAACACTCGGCAGGTCACAGGGCCCAAATTCACCTTCTCACCACAGGCTGAAAAACAAGAAATATTTTGTTGTGTGACCCCAATTAATCAGTGAAAGTTTTGCTGGTGCTACAAAGAGAAAGTTCCTGGAAAATGTGTGACCAAACTTGGTCTCATGAAACAACAAAGTTTCTATAAAAAGAAATGTTGGGCTAGAAAAGTCACTTTGATTCTCACCTCACTGTTTTTACTGACACACTTGATTGACCAGGTGGAACAAGCCCTGCAATATCAGACTTTTCATGGAAGAGTCTGGTAGAGCTTGTAATGGGACTTTCAGATTAATCTGGATAGATAAATGAAACATTTTACTCCTATTTCCTTTTAAATGTAGAATACTATTTTGCTTCACATATTACAGATTTCCCCTTCAGTTTTATAGATGCTTCCCAAAACACAAATAAAGCGAATCCAAATGTGAAAAGGAAAGCTGTCTTTGCAGAGTCTGAGACTCTTGGAACCCCATGTATGTTCTATCTTTGGTTATGGGGAACTGGATCTCCCTTATAAAATACTGTATTGTGAAATTTTCCACATGCTGACAGTTGTGGATTAAACTTTTAGCTGGGAGTAGGAAGTATAAAAAATCATTTGAGTTTTGCCTGAGAAGCAAGTCCACACCTCTGATATCTCAAAGAGCAGCTCTAACTTGAAGAAAGGAAAAGAGGAAAGTCAGTCTCCGCTCATCCTGTAGATCCACACACCAGGAGAATGGAGTCCACCAGGCCAAGAGGGAGTTTTGCTCTGCATTGCTTTGCTTAGGACAGTGACCTGAGAGAGTTTAGGAGGGGATCCTGGCATGGCACAGCAATTAATCCAGCTGCATGGACATCAAGTAAGAGTGAAAGAGTCATGGCCAGGTAGATATGACATACGCCTCTACAGCTTTTCTCTTGGACTATGATTGAACTACAAAGCAGGAGGATGGAATTTCCCCACAGGTGAACATTGCTCTGGAGTGCCTGTAAGAGGGGCCTGCCTTTCCCTTCTCCTGTTTTACTTGTTACCTGCTGTGTTCCTGGTCTTTCTCCCAGTTCCCTGAGGGAAACCCTGCTTGCCCACCCACAGCTTTCTTCTCCTGCAGGATGTTGCTTCCAGAGAGGCTCTGGTCAGGTGCCAAGAAGCCCAGCAAACACAGAGAACAGTATCTTGGCAGCACACCTGGCTACCTTTGCTCCATTAGGCAATGCTCTCTCACCTTCAGCTTCTGAAGGGTTGGATCCTGTCCCCATCATGTTTGTCATGAACTCTAATGTGCATCTGGATGAAGACAGGGTCCACCTATTCCACCTTCCTCATCTTTATTTACAGTTGCATAATAAAAAACCCCAGAAACAAACCTTGGTATGCTACAAATATGTTGTTTGCACACTAATTATAGTGCAATATGACTGAAAAAAGTGAAGCAGCATATTATCACCACAGTCATTGCTTTTTATTCATAGCCCTCAAATACATTAACTTGAAAATAATCAAAAAGGAAATATCCAGAAAATACCAACAAAATGGGACCACAGTAAAAAAGAAAACAGATTCCCTCACAGAATCGGAATGTTTTATTGTAAGAAATGGTCACAAAGGAAATAGGTCAGCCTTTTGGAATGCTATTTTTTAAGTGAAAAAGTAACGGCATACTAGGATGTTAAAAAGTTTTCCAAATGTTATTCAAATGTCTAACTTTCACAGGCACAACAGTCTTCTTGGTATTCTTTGTCTCAGAGTTAACTCTGACAATCATTTGCTCTAACAGCTGAAATGCAAAGTCTGGAAAAAATTTTCTTTTATTTGAAAAGGAACGAAAAGTGAACCAAGGTTAATTAGTTTTTGTTGTGATCTATTGAAATGGGACGAATTTTCCCTTAGCTGTGACTGAGTAAATGAAAGTAGAATCCAAAGCAAATCCCTGAAGAGCAATAAATACAAGCATAAACAAGTAAAATGGCAGTGATAACTAACGTTGGAATTTACAAGCACTATTCACCTGGAATATCGACTTACGTTAGGAACAAAGCCTGGGGTCACAGCCTTCTCTAGAACAGCATCCCAGTTGACATCAGCTAGGTATGGAGAGTTTTGGATGTCTGCAAGGCTGGAAAGGCGGCACTCTGGGTCCTTAGTGAGGAGCTGTGATCAAGCACAAGGCATTTGCTAAGGGATTGGATACCCTATTCTATTGGATACCCTTCTATTGGATATAGAAGTACATATGTGTCACATACATAAATTGTATGATACATATTTTTAAGTAAGAAAATGGCTAGGGAATCTTCTAACAGATGCTAGAAGTCCCAATTTAAAAAAAAAAATTAAAAGTAATAACTCATAGGATATGAGTACAATTTAATTGCCACCACATGGCTGTTGCAGGCATGAAGTGTATAAATGTATTAGCAACAAAAGTCTGCTTACAAATACACAAGAGCCCACACAAAATGAAACATCACAGATCAATGCCACCCAAATTTGTATTTTCTCTTTAATTTTTTGGAAGATACAGTTACACTGAGCATCCTGGCAGCAATTAAAAGTATCCACCTCACTGCTCTATCTATTCAAAACTAGATTTCTAATTGCTGGAAAAGACATATATTTTTATTACTCTATTCAGACATTCACAAATATTTCCTGTTCAAGTATCAATATTGATGATCTGAAATACGTAAAAGAGACAGATTATCTTTGCAGTGTAGCCAGACAATTAAAGCTAGGATTTTAGGAAGAAAACAACTTTCAGGGTTGGATGCATTCAGAAAGAGCCCTGCCTTGTAGCTTAGTGATGTTTACAGCAAAGGGGCTTGACTTTTGTTGCTGCAAATATAGCAACATGGGACAGGAAGACATACAGCCATTTTAATTTCTAGTCTCCTTGTCTGAAAACTACAGCAGAAAAGTCAGAGAGCAGAGTGGTCTTTCCTTCCCTGTCCCACCTGCATATCCATAGCTGGGGGGAAATGGGGCCAGGGCACAGACAAGGAATTACTGATCCCCAAACTTTTACTATCACTAGTGAATCAGCTTTAAAATAAAAGAAATCTTTAATTTTTACTTCTTTGAAGCCTTGAAAAGCCTGAGTCTAAGCCTAAGAATACTGCATGTTCTGAAGAGAAAATACCGCACCACTCACATTCAGTACAGCCTAGAAATAAGACTCTGCTCTCTTACCCTTGAAATGTTGACTACATAATGTGTGTGTTTGTTTGTCTGATGCCTTTTCCAGTGTTGGATAGGCTTCTAGAAGAGGAGAGAGCAGAGGACAGAAGGTATTTGTGCTTTCTTACCTTTTTCAGTAGCGCTATCATGCCCTTGCACCATGTAGATGAGTAGTGAACTCTTTCGATCTTGAACATGTTGAGTATCTCATCAATGGGGGTGGCTGAATGAATTTCATAGGGCCTCTGGAATAAAGTTAAATCAATAACAAGTCAGAAAGAATGGCAAACAAAGTGCAGACTATTCACATTTTCCTCAGCTCAGTACTGTTTATCTTGAAAATGCCAAAACCACGAAAACATCGTGTAACGATTTTGAGTCTAATCCTTTGTGTGTGTGCTTTTCTTTGGTTTTCTTTGGTTGTAATGAATGTAATTACTCATACATGCATTTCATCTGCAATTTTTCTCTCATGAAAGGAAGTATCAGTTCAAATGAGATGAATAAATAATTTTGTTCCTGGGGCATTCTATGTGAAATGTGGATTGTTTACTACTGGTTTTTGCTTGTAATACTAGTGATCAGTTCTTGCAACCTAAACTGACAAAATTGAAAAGAGGGGGCTGAAAGGAGCTTTGTCAGCCTAATTTTACTGAGTAGTAGATAAAGAAACTAAAAAATGCTTACAAAAGTCTGTGTCAGAATCACAGTAAAAAAGGAGACTCCAAATCCTAATCCTTCCCCTTTGCTTTTTTAAAATCCAAAATTAACACACTACATGAATCTGCTGTCATGAGTTTGCAGTGCCTAAATTCTTCTATAGATGAAGAAAAGCTCTGGTCTTTGCAGTGCTTTACTCATGAAGTTTTCTCTGATTTATCTTTTATTACATGCAGAATTTGGGAATAAAGTACAACATATAAATTTATATTTTTGTTATCTTCTGTGCACATACTTGCCCGTTTGAAGCAAGTTGTTATAATTATACTTAATGTATTTTTGTAAACAAGTACAGACAGTGGATTGCTTGTGAATTAAGTTGTACCCAGCAGGTGATAAATATGTGATATGAGATCTGCAGCTAAATGCCATCCTAGCAGCAGTGTGCAAATTAATGCATCATAATTCATAAACAACATAGAGTTACCTATTAATCCAATATCCTGAACAGCAAAGGGCAGAGGCTCATTACCTTGACTAAGAACTGAATCATCCCTTGACTTTTGCTAGTATGTACTGGTAGAAGATGATAATTTAAGAATCTTTCTAGGTGTTAGTTATCTAATCTGTTAAGGAATTGGAGTCACTCTCCATAAAGACCCAGGACATATTCTGGGAAGATTCATGCACATATGTAACTTTCATAGGTATGAAACCAACTGTATTCCAAGGCACTGGGGTGTTCTAAAAATAAATTCAAGGAGGGTCTAAATATTTTTGCTTTGACTCACATTCAGTTAGCCCATTATCATTTAACTATACCATGTCCATATGAATTCAACAGGACCTAAATGTCTGCTTTAAATACATAATTTGCCTGAACTGAGTTCAAAATTGTCATTAGAAATAGTCTGTCATATGCTTTTCCCTACATGTGGTAATGTTGCCATAAAACATTTATTAAAAATGAAACTTTTACCTGCTTTCTGTCACCTAGAAGCAACCTACTGCTGACTTGATATAACAATGTGATCAATAGGATCATTGAGACAGAATGTACATCAATTGTTGAAAATGGCAATTAACTCTAAAATTAGCAAGTATAAGGAATCATGGATCATTAAAAGTTTTTCTGTTAAGGGTGTTTCTGCCCATGCTTTTTCCCTAAAGTTTACCTTATTTTCAAGATTATTAGCATTCTAAAATCTTGATTTTTTGAGATTTGCAGAGATTTCAAATATTTTTATTAGTTAATTCGAACTATAAATGGCCATTTTAAGTTCAGTCTTTTGAGGCCCTTCATACCCCTCTCTCTCCCCTGTTTTTCAGCTATTCAATCCACCCAAAGATCCCTTCAGTTCTATTTTGTGGGAAAAGAAAAAAAAATCTGGTTTGCTTTTGTTCAGGATTTTTTATCAAAGTTTGTTGTTAATTGTTCACATTGCAGTGAAAGTCAGAATCTAGGAACCCCATCTACTACTCATTCCTTCACTTTGTTTCTACTGAATTTGTGGTATATACATTTATTGTAGCATTTTAGCAGTTTTCTAAATCTCAGGAACAGTCTGACACATGGCACAGTTTGCATCATACAGTTTAATCACAGTTTAATTTCATGGACTTTGTGAAAAGATCGATGTTTCATGCAAAGCTGTATGAATTTATTTTTTCTTGCTATCTCTTTTATCAGCAGCTGGATAAGGAGAAAAATGTACCTACAACTTATTGAGAAATATTAGCTGTACTATGGGTAACCAAAAAATGGTGCAGAAAGCTCTTCACTGGACACAACATGCTCCTGTATCTACAGGCTCATTTCAAGCAGAATATGGTTTTGGCTGCCCAGCAGTGGGAAGCCAGAAATGAGAATGGCTGGAATGCCTTGATCAGAGGCAGAGGCAAATAAGACCAAAAAATTTAGCTCAATGAAAAGCAACTCATTTTCACTCATTTTTCTTTTACTTAACACCTCTTGAATCCAGGCTGTCAGCATCATACGCTACGCACAGCTCCGAGGTGGAAAATTAAATTTGTGATGTTTCTTATTTCTAAGGCTCCTTCCTTTCTTGCCTCCTGCCCATCCCACGCAGTAGCATGCGTGGCTGCAGCTGCAGACAGCCCTGTGTCCGTGGCTCTCTGCTGTGCCACGGCCTCCTCTTTGCCCAGGGCTGCTGCTGCTGGCACGGGCGGGCTGCTCCGAGCGCCCGCCCATGCTCTTGGTGGCAGTGGGGCTGTTTCCTTGCTGCTGGGCAGAGCTGTGGGGACCTGGAGGAGCAGGGCTGGGTGCCTGCAGGTTTAGCTCGCAGCCTTGTGTGCCAACTGTGCCTCTGTGGCCATCTGCTGCTGCGGCAGATGGGGCTGCAGAGCTCGCAGTCGTTGAGATGGCAACGTGCCTTGGGTTAAACACATTTCCTCAGCCTACTGATACTTCTCTTGACATCACTCCTGCCAGTTTAGGCCTTGTTTAGACTACAAAAATTTTGAAAACATACAACTTTTCCTTTTCCATACAGTGGTGTGGGCTGCCAAGCCATCCTCTGGCTTGCTCAGTAGGCAAGAGCTGTTCTTCAGGAGAAAACAAGCAGCTGGCTTGGGTGCCTTGAGCAGGTTCAGATGGCAATGCTTTTATTTAAAAAAAAAAAACTAACAAAAAATTGATTCCGTCTCAACTTTGCTTTGTTTGTAGCCTGATTGACTTATTCAGGAAAGACTGTATGGATCTTGACAAAGTTACATCATTCTATAAAACTTTTTATTTATTAAATTGAATTCGTCACATCAAAGTGATCTTTTGTGATTAGTCTTGGGAGTTCAGCTTTCATTAACAATAATTCATTGCTTTCCTTCCTTGGAGACACTGGTGAAAGGGTTAATATAAAACCATCAGGATATTCTCTTAATTTACTGTAAGTGCAGCAAGAACTACAATCTGTGACTAGGATTGAGGATGTATTATGCTTATCACTGCCAGACTTTAACTCCTCCATTCCAGGAAGAATGTCAGTCTAAAAACTCCCTAAGGTTTGAGAATTACAGTAGAGAAAAATTGATAATAATTGTTAGTTTGGTTTTTTTGTTAAGGAAAGTGTTTAATACTCTTCTACTTTGAGAGATGAAACAGTCCTTGCATGGGAGAGATCTTGGTCTCAGATGCATGACTTTTGTTATTTCTATGGAAATACAATACAGATTGGCCAAATTTTAGGCCTTTGAAAAATGTAGCTTCTGAAGTAACAATATGCAGACACTCTGAAATTAAATTTTCCATTTAAAAGTAGGAATAATAATTATTCTTTATTTCTATTTTCCTTTATCTGTTATCCTATGTGAAATTGTGAGATCTTTATGGGATGGATTGTCTGGCAAGACAAGGTAGCAGCACTGTGTTCGTGTCATAATATAAGAAAACATACTGCAATGCAATAAAATCTCCTTTCCAAAACAGGCATGAAAAATAATTTTAAAAACCACAAACAGCTGCTTTAGCTACGTCATCATCTTGAAATAGTATCTAAATTACTGTTTTCCGTGGGGAATAGTAAACATTTAAGCAACTGACTGAAATACTTTAAACCAAAATGGAAAAGAACTTTCCATTATCTTCTGGATATTCGACCATGCTCAGGAAGATTTTTCATTAGGCTTATTCACATAATTGATTAGATAAGAAACAAATGCACTAGCAGATAAGCATTTTCTGCAGTTGGGCCAAGCATCTTGGGATATTACATTAGATCTCTTATGGTATTAGCCAAGAGAATCAAAGATAAAATAGAGTCTGAAGTAACTCAACTTCTATTTGAAAAAAAATACCATTGTTTGCAATTCAGTATTATAAAGAAGCCGTTAAACATTGTGCCTTTCCTTAGCCAAACTGAGGCAAATTTTTATAACATATTTGAGTATGGGGTGAAACTTTCCCAAGAGTATTTTCAGCTGGGAAAGAGCCAGGACAGCATTCCCAACCTGGGCCTTGTACACTCCAATTTTATCCTGAAGAGTGCACTCAGGGGCACTGCAAACTTGAGATTTTTTGTTAGATAAAAACAAACTCCATCATTCTTACCCAACCCCTCAGTAATTCATATGCTGTAATTCCTAGCGACCACCAGTCTACTGGGTATGAGTATCCTGGACCTCCATCCATAAAAGCCTGGAACACTTCTGGAGCTAAAATAGTAAATCAAATTGAACAAAAAAGCATTTCATTAAGGTTAGACTATGGGTATTATTTCACAGCTGAAAAATGAACAAGGACTCAACAAACTGGAATTAAAGAGATTTGGAAGCACAGCATTTTCAGGGTGTAGTTTCAGTGCCTTGTTTTACTGATAACAAGCAACCTTCACCAGTCAGGGTATTTCAAAAGTCAGTAATTTCATATACTAATTCTTACCTGGTTCATTTAAGTTTTCAGTTATGTGAATAAAAATAAGTAATATGAGGGGAAGTCTTGGTCTGAAGTGTGGCTTAGAACATTTAGGGTAATGTAAACATTTTACGGGAAAAATATCTGCAAGTGAGCTGATTCTTTGTGATTGATGAAGGTGTTGAATGTGGCAAATCTCATCCTTATTCTACATTTGGATAGAACTAATCAGACAGGTTTTAAAGGTATTCAACATAGGAAAATGCTACTTAAATAGAAATCCTGACACTGATTTTATGATGTGAGAAACTGTCACAACTGGAAGAAAACACTCTGTCAATGAAGTAATGACTTCCATAAAAGTAACTTCAGTGGACTAAGAGGAAATGTATCTCCAAAACAAGGATCCACTTTGTCTAATTCATGAAGAAACCTGTACTAAATAATGTTACTGTAATTTCTTCAGAAAACCAGATATAAATAAGAGTGAAATGAAATGAAATGAAATGAAAACTTGGTCATCTTTTTCTAATGATTTAACAGTAGAATTTCAGTAGACTCTGTGAAAACAACACTTTCACTGAACATTTTCTGAACAACACTGTCCCCAGCCATAACATCATGCTAGATTACAGTTACCATGTGAGCTGCTTCTGGCCATGACACCGAGTCTAATGTACCACATTACCCCCTTATTACCATGGCCTCACTTTGTGATGTGCACGCTGCAGTGAATGATGTAGGCTGCTCACACTTCTGACTGGCAGTTTGGGATTTGACTATTTATGGCATTTAGAGAAGCACCTTTAATGAATGCAAAGGCATTGTTTTAGAGGAGTTTTTGCAGTCCTTGCATTACGGATGGCAACCTAATAATTTACAACTCCAGACCTGACTTCAGAAAGTCTTCAAGAGCCAAATATAATAGAAGATTTCAACATCCATTCATTAACTATGGCAAAACTCTAATCTGTAGAATAAAAAGTAGTGAATGTATGAAATTGGTCTTATACTCTTTGACCAGCAGGACCATGCCTAAACATGTTTGGTATGACATCTGCAGGCACCTAAACAAACATTTTTTCTGGAATACATATGTTTGGAGAATAGATGACCAGTGGATCTCTGGCAGAGGAAAACTTGTGCTGTGATCTGATATGACATGAATCAACAATGCCAGAAGAGTCACTGAGTTATCTCTTGCTCACCTCCAGATGACATAGCTTCCCTTGGCATGCTATATCTTCATGTACATTTCAACTCTTATTTGCATGCTGCTCGTGTGTAGGCACATCTTATAGGTGTGCAGTCTCTCAGATAGATGGTGAGAGCATAAGCAGGATTTTTTTTATTACTTTAGTGGATTGATGCACTTAAATTGCACATCAGGCACCAAACTTACATTTTGAATATCACCATAGGAACCTTGTAGTGAAGGTTTGCTTGATTTAGCCCCATTCGTTATGGTTTTTGCCCACCATGCCTAGATGATGTACAATATCTCATTACAGAAAATAGCTTTTTGGCAATTTTACCCAACTATGCAGGTATAACACTGGTTTCACTACTTCTTTTATAGCTTTAACATTTTAATAATGAGACAGATCACTATCTGATTTCTGTGAGACAGAGGTGAAAGTACTTTATTGATGTAACCTATGACGTTGCCAGAATGGTGCAGCTGTTTTGCTAATTTAGTGACTGAGCTATTAACTTTTATTT